>VWZK01010623.1:0-117067 GCA_013396935.1 Baryphthengus martii
TCTATGATTCTGTGATTCTATGATTCTAACTTCACTTTCTGAAGTTAACGGCATCTTTTTGCAGGCAGTGTCTGCTTCTAGTAATGATAATACTTGAAGTTCAGAGTTACTACCCAGGATTGGTGTGCAGAAAGGCTCTTACTGATACTTCTGTGCAGACCAAGGTCACTGCTAAATCTTGTGTACCATGTTGTGGGTGCAGAAAGTAAAAGGCTGCACCTGTGGGGAGGAGCAGCCAGGACAGGTGACCCTAAACTGACTAACGAGGTATTCCAGCCCGTATACATCATGTTCAGTATAAAGCTGAAGGATCACAAGGATCAAGCTCTCTTCTTCAGTGACCGGCATCTGAGGAGGACTCTCTCTGTTCTGCCATTGATCCCAATCCGTATGTTCCTGAAACCAGTTCCAGAATCCAACTCCTGAGTCCTATTCCCGCCAACTGGTGAGTTCAGTCTGGGACTTCCCCATGGCCTGCTCCACAGCATCAGTGGTGTAATTGCCATCAGGGGGTTAGGTTCAATACTGAGTTTGTATATATTTGTATACATTCCATATTATTATTATTATTTTTATTAAAGCTGTTCTAGCTTTCTTTCCTAATCTGTAAGTCTCTCTCCTTTATTCTCTTTCTCTTCACTTCTAGGGAGGGAGAGAGGTTAAAAGAGAACATCTGTTATAGGTCTGGTAGATGACCCTGACCCTAAAGCTTGACACCAGGACAACAAACAATTTCTAATTATTGAGAAAGTTTCAAACATAACCTAGCATTATGGCTGTAAACTTCTGTAATATATATGGTTAAACTTCTTTTTCCTTACTTGATCACACATTAAGCTTCTCTTGATATTTGCTGAGTCAGTATCTTCCACAGGTTCTTCTAATATTTGTTTTACTTTGATTAGCCTTAATTAGCTATATAATACAAATGTACTGGTCAGCCATGGAGACAACACAATTGAAAAAAAAAATGTTCACAATGTTGCAATCAATACCGGGATACTGTAAAACTGAGATTTACAAGCTTCAGATTAAGGCTTTGATTCATGTATTTCTGTGGCAAAATTATTAATTTCAGAGAAGCACAGGTAAATGGAGAACTGGAGAGTAACTGGCTATCAGATTTTTTTATTATATATATATTTTTTTTAAGTACCAAAGTGTTTATGGATGAAAAAACAGCCTGGGGAAAGAAACATAAGAGAGAGATGAAAGACACTGTGCATGTGGATATCTTGTCTGTACATAAAATTATCTTCTGAAGCATTCTGAACTTTTGTGTAAATCAAAAAAAAAAAAAAAGAAGTCTGAGTAAACCAAATGAAAATACGTATCATGGCTTGTTTCAATACTTCAGTTCCTCTGAAACAGTTTCTACTGTCTAAAGATGAATAGAGAATGTATCACATTTCTGTTTTCATGATTCCTGGATAAAGTACTTCATAAGTCCCATCTTTTTTCCAACCATGTGAATCTATGTGGTGCTTTGTAAGAATTATATTACTGTGGCATATCCCAGTGTAATATAAAATAAGATTACACTGGAACTCAAATATTTTATCTCATCTACAGTCTTCCCTGATTTGGGCTTATCAGTTTCACAAGCAGGTCTCAGTGGACATCCATCAATGATAGCTGAGCTCAGGTAAATCAGCTGCCTGCGGTATATCGACAGTCACTTGTGTGGAACACAGTGGCAGCTTAGATGAACAAATATTGATATGAAACTAGTACTTCAATTAATAAATGTAGAACCCCTTGCTTTTGATAAAAAATATTGTGAGTTTTCATTATGTGAAACTCCTGATGCTTCAGTTTCTGCTTGGTTCGTGGCTGAAACAAACCTGAGAACAGGAGGCATTCTCGGAGAGAGTGATTCTCAATCCAAGCTGTACAGGCACAGCAGTTCTTCAAAGGATTACAGCCAGGATTTTTCTAACTGATCACTCTGTTAGGATTCTCAATGTGAATTAAGTAGACTTGATCTTTAGCAGGAAATAAATATGCATGCCTGAAGATCTCTCCCCTTTGAGCCAGTTGTTGATCAGAACGAGGTGTGGAAGATCCTGCTCTAAAACTCGTTTTAAACAAAATTGCAAAGATGAAAACTGAAATTGTGTAGCTGTGATTTTTCTTCAACTTACTGGGTTGAACATTATCCTCAGAATACTTATAAGGATTGCAAAAGGAATTTTTCAATAGACTATATACTACGGTAAAAAGTATGTATACATCTTGCTGATAAAATCTTGTAATAGGTTACATTACATGGATCTGTTTATTTATTGCTTTGAAAGCCATTCTTCTAGAGAAGGTCATTGAGAGCTGGCTCTATTAATGTGTGCATATTAGTTGTCATTAATGGTGACAATGATGTATAGCCTCATGTTTTTTTTTATTTTTCTGACAAACTATATTTATAATTAAGGCCTCAGTTTCCATTGCAATCTTATCAGAATAATGATCAGAACACAGGTCAATAGCAGTACAAGTAACATTAAAACCAAGTTTCTCACATTTGAGCTGCTGATGAACTAATTAACTTAGTCTAATGTTTGATTCTGCAGCTGCAAGAGTGTGGCTCCAAGGATATTCAAATGCAATCTTAAACTGAATTTCCCGCATATCACCAGCAATGGGGCTGGAGTGGAAGGTTTTCAGGGAAATCTCAGTTTTCAGTTATTGACCAAAGAATTACACCTGTACTACTAAAGATGACTTTGCTGGGTTGTCTTAAGACCAAGCTCAGCCCCATCTTGCTGTGCCTAGATGTGTAGCTTTTGTTGTCTGTTGGCCTAGAGTTCCCACTTCTGGAACTCCTTCCTCATCTGGGCATTTGGAGCCTTGTTTTGTGACTTTTTCCAGACATTCAAGGGTTTTGTTTGGGTGTGTATGAAGCTCAGGGATAAGGGACTCTGGCTAATCATGTATTGCTCAGAAAAGTTGAGTGAGAGACACAGTATGACTGATACTGCAATGAACAAGTGTTTTGAAGGTCTAAAATTTTTTACATTATAAATACACTGTCAAACAAGGATAAAACTCTTTATATTTCATAAATCTTTTATAGCTTCAGCATCACAAAATGAGAATAACAACCCTATGCAAATGAAACAAAACCATGCCAACTTTGTTGTTTTAGCTATTCACTGAAATGTAATTTATTTATGTGCAGATGCAGGGTCTGCTTAGGCAGAAGGTGCTCAGACACATCTAGAATTTTCTGTTTCCAAATTATATCTTAAAAGTAGAGCTTTTGAATATATGTTTATATGCAACTCTAAGTTCAAAACCAGCATACAGTATCCTTCCTGCCTGCAGCATGGTCTGTTGCACTGTGTACCTACCAGATGAACTCCAATTGGCCAAGAACTACTCATGTTAAATAGTCTATAAAAGAGTCTGCAGTATAAGTCAGTCATGGAACATTTATAAGGCAACAGGAAAGTTTTATGTACAGGGTGATAAAATAGATCTGTTTGCTGGAATTTCTCTTATTATTTCATTCAGATGCAATTCTAGTCTACTTCTGCAAAATATTCCCAATAGCATGGAGCTGATATTAGAGCCAATTCTTGCAATCTTATTTCTCCCACCTGAACTAATAGCAAACTACCATTACTAAGGCATTTTCTTTAGAGTGAAATTGCATGGAAAAAAAACCTTTCTAACATTTTCTTTTATTACAAATTAAAACTAAGATAACTGGAGTATATTTTCTTTTTTTACTCATCTGTGCAGTAACAGCAACTAATGTACATAGATATATAGCATGTGCGTATGCCCTCCCTCAAAACTCACAAGCAGATTTTCTAAAACTGTTCACTTGTACATAATTCAGGGATATTTCCTCTACCGCTGAAATTACTGATTGAAACTTCAGGTTCAGCATTACATAGGAGACTAAGCCTATGATCATGAAAATCCATTTCAGTCTAAGACTGTCTAGCTGGCCTGGCACTGATATGCCATCATTGTTGTACTGTGCATGCATCAGCATCCTTGACTTGACTGACACTGCAACACCAGCTCAGAAAGTAGCACTGTATACATTTTATGTATTATGCTTTGAAGACTTTAGCTGTTGGTAGATTTCTATAAAATGCTGGTAGAGTCAGCATTGATACTATCTTATATTGTCAGAAAGAGCTGAGACTGCACATTTAAATCCAAAGATACAACTCAGTTTTATCCCAGGACCATTCTTTTTATCAAATCACGGTTTTATGCTTCTTTCCATTCTTTCATTTTCTTTGTCAAGTCTATGTGACTTGGTTTGTTTTGTTCTCAGAACCCACCTCTTCCTTCTTGGTATTGGAGACTAGATTAAATTTGGAGGTAACCGTACAACTTCCCTGTAAAAAAGTATTATTGGAAATCATATACCTGGGGTTCTAGTTAGAATAATTTGAGAAGTGTTAAAACCAGCCAAGTATTTCTGAGTTACAGCAAGATTCATTTTCCAAGTACTGTTGGTAAATGGGTATTAATGGCTCCCTATGCTGCTGAAGCTTGGTCACTTGACAGGTTTAAAAGTCTGCTGGAAGCAGTTGGGTGTCATTCCAAGTCCCTGCCCATCAGATATATATATTTGGCCGTGTATGTCCTTTTCCAAAGTCTGAATAATAATGAAATGTTGAATGCTGGGTCACCTAATATCTTTCTGTAAAGGAATATTGTATTCAAGTCTGGAAAGCAATTTATCTTCAGAAATTATGTCCAGGTGTTATTTGGTATGTGTTCAAGATGATCTAGGCTTACCCTTTTCATATGTATTTACTAGTGGAGTTTGAAGCTCTACATTCTCGGCAACAGCAGTTGCAGTCTTCTGTGATTTGTGGATTTTTTCACTTATTTTCCCCTCTGCTTGCTATCACCTCACATCACTTTTATTCAAAGTACACATCGATAAGCTATCAGCATTACCAGAGCCATGTAAGAAACATGACCTGCTTATAAATTACATCTCATCCTGTGTAGATGTATTCTTTTGACACCACAGAGTACACAGAATAAGACCTTTCTATTTGCCTCAGGGACCAGCAGCCTCTGCTGAGAAAACAAGTGTAAAGAAATGAAAGGGATCAAATACTTTGTAGAAATGCCTCATGTCCAGTTTGAAGGCAGGGAATCTTTAATGCTGCAAGCATGACAAATCTCTGCCGCTATCACAACACTCTAGCAGTGTACATCTAAGCTCAGGTGATGGAGCTCAGGCTAAATGGATTCTCTCCCTTCAAAATTACTAACTCAGGTTCAGGGAAAAAGCCTAGAGGTTCCCTAGCGGACAAGGGTGAGGACATGGACTCTGTCTTGCAGGCTGAAGGCTGTAAAGTAGGGAAGATACCATCCAAAATATTGTCCTGGTATCTACTGGGGGCTGTGAGAACAAGGCCCAGAGCCAGCAGGGCACTGCGAGATTAGATGGTGCCAGGGGTCTGGGTGGTGCCCAGCCCAGTGGTGCTCAGGGCTGGGCAGGGGCAGGGCTGCGGTGGAACGAGACTCAAGGCCTGGGCTAGCAGCAGCCCCAAGAATGTCTCTCCCTTCCTGCCCATTCCCTCGAAGCCACCCTTTCAAGACCTCCTGAAGCCTGAGGAATTTTTATTAAAGGAAACTCCTGTTCTGCTCTAGGGGAACCACCTCCTGATGCTGAGGTGTTGCCCTGCCCAGCAGCTGGGGAGTAGACCTGTATTTATCATGAGACCTTCTCCTAGGTGTGTCACCACTCACCCCAGAGCTGGCAGCGTGGTGCCGGACTCAGGAATCTCCATGATGTTCCAGAGCTAAACTGCTACGGGTGAGGAGAGAGCAGGACTGGAGCACAATCAAACCAGTTCAGGCATTTCCAGCTGCAAAGCTTTCTGCCAAGACAGATGACTGAACCTGAAACCTTGAAATTTTCCAAAATAATTAGCTTGTAGTTGAACTATTTAATGTGTATTGTGGGGCTGCTGTTTTTTCACATTGGTTAAATTTGTGGTATCAGTCACATCGTTTTTGCATACATTTTCTTGAATAGTGTTTCACTTTTCTAGCAAGCCTTTTCTAAGCATGTGGTTTTCTTGACAGGTTGCTTATGTGTGTTCTGATAGAGACTCCTGCCTCATTTTCACATTCATGGAATCAACAAAGAATTGTAAATATTCATGAGGTTGCATTTCCCTGACAAGCTTTTATTCTCTTCAGATGAGTGGCTCACTGTCTTGTATCCAAAAGAAGTCTCATTTCTCTGACAAAAATTAAGTCTTCAAATACCCAATTAATGTATCTGGAATTTATACTGGAATCTACAATACCTATGTTTTTTGTAGTCATGTGCAAAAGGTATTTAAGGAAAGGGTTGTGTTTTTTTACTATAAGGCATTAGAATGCCTATGACGTTGTCTTTTGCAAGCAGCAATGTTAAATGGGTTTGGATAGAATACTCTTTATTTACTCAATGGAGATGACATGTAATGGCAGAGTATCTTTTATTAGACTTTTTTAAAAAAAATAAGTTTGAAAGTGATTAATCTTTTGCAGCAGTGATTACAGATTTGGAGAAAATGTCATAGTCAGGGTCAAATAAACATTTTTTTTCTCTTCAAAAACTGCTGTGTTCACATGCAGCTAAAATCTCTGTAAATGATTCCATATTTTCTAGACAGTGTAAGAATGATTGTTTCATACTTCTGTAAAATGAGCGTAACATCTTTGACTTCAGTGGAATTACAATCAATGGATATAGGTTGATTTACACTGGAAACAGTCTCATAAGTCATGTGTAAGTTTTGTAATTATGGAATGCATATTGATATTTCTTTTTACTTCAGAAGAAGTTCCCTCTTAAAGTCTTACTTTAAGAAACAGTGAAATTTGATGAGGTATACAAAATTGGTTTGCCATGGTGTGTACATTACAAGGATTCATTATAATTTTATAATACTACTGTCTCCAGTATATTGTAATTTATATTGGTTGGGGTTTTTTTGTCTGTTTGGTTGGTTGTTTTTTTTTTGTTACAGACATTAAAATAGGTTGAGTTTGTTTTTGTTTATCCATCAAGTGCATCACTACGCAATAATAAAATTTAGGACAGATTGTGATATTTCGCACAGTTATACAAATCTGGAACAATCTTCCTGAGATGATAGAATTGCCTGAGATTAACCAAAATTTAAATGTTGATTTGCTCTAGATTTACAACAGTGAAGCTGAGACTACTCTCTAATTTTAACAAACAGGGAATTTACTTTAGTTGGGGGTGTGATACATTTCAGTAACTGATCTAGTTATGCATAGAATTCCTGTTAAAAATATCCACATGCACCTAGTATGATTTTAAACTCCCTTTCTGGGTTAAGACTACTATTCATTAAGAATTTTTTAGAAAATATTTGCATAAACCTCTGCTAGCTATACACAAGACTACCCTTTTTATGATCCAAGCTGATGAAAAGGCATGGCATGAAGCTGAAGTAAATATACCTAGCATTTATATGGGTTTATTAGCATATTAATTCAAATGCAGTGAACACTGATTACATCCACATAAAAATCTGTCATGTCAAAGAACAAGACAGAATGGATAATTCATCTATTTGAAGCACAGCAGACAGAGACTGGATCCAGGAGAGCTTAAATCCTTTCACTATATACATTGAGTATTTAAAAATAACTTCATAGAGCCCCATGGCAACTTTGCTTTTTTGATTTTCAACACTACATATTTCAGAATGTTAAACTGAGCTTTAGTTAAAATGAAGACATCTGTTTAGCTTTTATTTCTATATTATCACTCCATCGATTTCCGTTGATTCAAACTTCACTCACGTTGGAAAATAGTCTTCCCCAAGAGTGTCTATGCTGTACAAAATGCAAGCCATTTTCAGAATATATTCTACAACTGAAAGCCGATCAGACAAATCAATCATCACTGAAAATTTTTTGCTCTCAAACTTCATTATGAACTTGTTTTATCAATCTGACTACTTCACAGAAACAAGCAAGCCATTCTGAGCTACTTTGCGCAAAATAGTTACGTTTTCTAGGGTCCCTACTGCCATACTCTTTCAAACAAAATTAGTATGACTTAGAAATACACCACAACCTACAAGTGAATAAAAGGAAAGCTTTTATTATAATTATTATTTAGCTGGCTACTACCAGAAGCCTGAGCTGCTTCATAAAGATTTTTTTTCTGAGTATTTTTGCACTGAATGTTTTCTATATACTGTTTAGCAGCTGGCCAAGGCAGACATGTATATGGTTTTGATAGAGTTGATTCAGATCTTGGCATGATATAAATCCAGGAACAGTTTGATTAAACTGGATGACTTTATGTTTCTTTAGAGCTGACTAAATGATAATTACTAGAAGTTATAATGTACCATGTTAATTTTAGGTACTGCTACTATTCCTATTCTTTTGTTAGGTTTTCTCCTCAGAAACAGTGTGTTCAAATCAAATTATACTGGTTCTAAAGCCTAAATCATTGAAATGATACTACTATAAATTACACTCAATCTGTAATTGAGTGACTAATCTGGTTCTTCTGGATTTCTTCATCCTTTTTTCCCAAGTGGCTGTTCAGCAATAGAATAATAAGTACCAGATGTCTGAACAGCAGGCCTTGAATGAGATGTGTCAGCTAAGCCCTGATAAAACCAATGCTTTAATATCAATGTATTTTGACATTGTAGTCAGGAATCTTTGTGTTGAACATAGTACTGTGTTGCTTTTCCTTTTTGTATGAAAACGTAACATGTCTAAAACCTGAAATTTTCATTTTATTTTAAAATATAAGACTTTTTTTCCTGTCATGGCTACATAATATCGGAATTACAGATGTCTGGAACTGATGAAGCAAGAAAACCAAAAGATTTAAATTTTGCTCAACGTCTGGAAACTGGGGAGAAGACCTGGTGATATATTGTGGTCAACTGCCCAAGAAAGCTGGGGAAATGCAGAATATACTAAGTTAGCAACTTCTTGATTCTTCCATTTGTTGTTTAAATCTATCCTTGTTCAACTTCTAAATCTAACAAACAAATATGCTTAGGATATTTCCTGCTTGTTATGTTCTATATGTGGCAAAGTCAGTTTTCTGCACTTGGGGTGGACGAACCCCTGCAGTAGGATAAGCTGGGAATGTGGCTGGCTGGGTAGCTGCTCTAACTGAAAGCTGGAACCTGAAGGTTCTGATGAATGGTCAGCTGAGCAGCAATCGGTAGTGTGCTCTGACAACATCCTGGTGTATCAACAGGAGCATGGCTGCTGGATTGAGAGAAGCAATTTCCATTACTCATCGTATCAGTTTTACTGTGTTCAGTTTTGTGTGTGTCGTCACTTCCCCCACTATAATAAGACTGCAGCAAGATCAAGGGAGGGCAACCAAGTTGATCAGGGCTGGAGCGCTTGCCCTTTGAAGAAAGGCTGAAGAACTGGAACTTGCTTGCCAGGAATATGTGTACGTGTGTGTGAGAGAGAGTAACATAATAGCTGCCTGCTCATATCGTTTCATGGAAAAGATGGAGCCAAGCTCCTCACCGCAGTGCATGGTGGGAGGATGAAGGGCGTAAACTGAAACGGAAGATTCAGAGTGGATATACCAAGAAAACCTTTCCCCATGTTGACAAACACTGCAGCTGACTGCACCAGAGAAACTTTTAAGATTCAGCTTGACAAGGTACTGAGTAGAAGGAAGGACTAGAGGCCTAAAAGAGATCACTTCCAACTTAAACGGTTCTGTATGTATGTTGCTTGAAAACACCAGTTGTGTAAAAATTCCTGAACAGTTCCCCATAGGAAGCTGATTGTTGCATTAACATAACTTTTCCTTCTACCTCACTTCTCACTCAATCAGATGAATACAGTACCAGAGGATTGTTGTTTCTTTGATTCACATTCTAAGAACACACAGCTATCTAGAATGACATTTTCTCTATTTTGCCATCTCTGTTCATTCTGTTCTTCTGATATTGCCAATATTCATTTCTCCTGAATCTTTAGAGAATCTTAAAGATTCTGCTCTTTTATGGGTAGTGATTCAGAAGCAGCAAAGTGAGATTTTTTTGTTTTGTTTTGTTTGTGTTGTTTTTTTTTTGTTTTTCAGGTTTTTTTTACAAGGCAATCTGGCTTTGTTATGATTTAGAACCACAGAAATCAAGGGAGTTATGCTCTTTTTCAGTGACCTTTGAAATGTATGGAATCATGGTGATGAATTACAGAGATATCTACAGAGAAAACTCAACAGAGTTGAAAGATCTCTCCACAGGATCTTTCCTAAAGGGATACCAAAAGCCCGGGAAAATTCATGTTATGCTTTTGAAATTAATTTTTCCTGACCTTGCTGCTTTAGATGTTGGCTGATTGCTTGAACTGAATATGGAATATTTCACCCTGATACCTTCTGTTTTATCTTTAAAGTATTAGAAAGCTCTTCATAAAGCTGTAAATTAAATACCGATAGTGCACTAAACGTGTAAGTAAATGTATCAGCAGTTGTGCACTCAGCCATGGCTTACGCTCAGCTATGCACTTTAGAGCTTCTTTTATGAAGAGGAATATTGGCAGGGATTCTGACATCATGCCCTAACCTTTGAGAGGAGTGCTTCACACTACCATCTGAACAGACCATATTTTAGACAGACAGAGGCTATCTTATTCCAAATCTACCCTTGAAATATAAAGTATGACTCCACGACCTTGTATGTCTTGGTGACTGAGAGATGCACATCCAGCTGTCCATCAGACTAGAAGGAAATATAAAAATACATTTCTACTGTTGACACAAGCATTAAGAAACTTGCACTTGCATAGGTTTCAGACTATGCTAGTTGCAAGTGCACTCCACCATCTATTTTGAAAGTAATTCAGTGTTTGAATTACTGAAGGGACTAGGCCTAGAAATAAAAGCTCTGACCCAGACTTGTATGACTTGTGTCATTCTACTTGTAAAGTAAAAAAAACCAAAACAAACCAATTTTATTTTTTTTTTCTGATCAGCTGAATCACTCTCTGAACATGTGGGGGTTTTTTTTCTGTTTTGTTTTTTTTTCTTTCCAGAGTAGAAAATGAAACTGGAAAAACTAGCTTCTAACTTAATGCTTTAACTTAGCTGGGATAAATCTGGACTAGAGATAATGATTGACTGGAGTGCTGCTTTAACCTGACCGACTTCCATTATCTTTTAATCTCAAGAGAAGCATTTCCTTTATCGATGAATCCTCAGGGATAGCAGTGGGCATCCAGTTTTGATCTATGACACAATTTAGAGCAGCCTCTGGAATCTCTAAAGATTACTGATGAAAATTTTTGTTTATAGGCACTGTGACCTAGTCATGTCCTGTCTTGCATCACATATGACTGAGATGTTGTTAAGCGCCATTACAGTATAGCTGTTGTGAATGGCCTGTGTGGTTTTCTTGCTCACTCTTATTATCCCTTTCATTGTGACTATTGAGATCACCCTACTGATAAGCTTGGGAATCTAGCAGACCCCTTCTGCCTCTTCTCCTGGACTTCCTATGGCAGTCTATAGGGCCCAGATTCTGCATGGTCCAGCTCGGTCCCTTCATCTCTCCAATAGCAAGGCTAAGCACATATTCCCAACAGAAACTTTATGCTGTATGCAATATACATACACATATATACATAGATGGCCACACACAGGAGCAGTGATAGCACCAGTTGTCTGCTCATGCTCCCCTCTCTGACCAATCAGGATGGATTTCTACTAGCAAAAGTAAACATATATATATATATATATGCATATATTTAGAAGGAGCTTCTATCCAGCAGCAGGGCTCAGACTCTCAGTCTGCCCTATCACAGGCCCTTGTTGCCGGCACTCTCCGGTTGCTGGCACCTGGACATACAAACTCTTGCACCCACAGCCCTGCTGCAGTTGCTGTTGCGCACACACAAACGATAGGACTCTCCTAGTCCTGATATCTGACTGCCTTTGCTCTTGTTTGTAGAGATATGTGTGTATCTCCTTGGCTCCCAGACCACTACAGCCGCTTGCCAGCTCATCTGGCTTGATCTTTGCTAGTCGTTACACACTTGCACACCCATGCTTATTCCAGTTATGGGCACCACAGACCCCCATATGCAGAGACGCACATGAAGCAGAGATCCCCTCACTGGGAAATAGCTGAAGGTGGAGTTGAATAAGGAAATAGGACAGACTGCAGTGATCAGGTGCTGAGCAAGGCCAGGCAAGCATACCAACCAGCAAACTATGTACACATGACCACTCTTTTTATCCACTTACCCCTCTGTTTTCCCACACACGTACCTCCTCAAATCATCTAAGTCCATCCCTTTCCCCATAGAATCATAGAATGTTAGGGTTTGGAAGGGACCTCTAGAGATCATCTAGTCCAACCTCCTGCCAGAGCAGGATCGCCTAAGGCAGGCCACGCAGGAACACATCCAGACAGGTTTTGAAAGTCTCCAGAGAAGGAGACTCCACAACCGCTCAGGGCAGCCTGTTCCAGTGCTCCATCACCCTCACAGTAAAGAAGTTTCTCCTCATGTTGAGGTGGAACTTCCTATGTTCTAACTTATACCCATTATTTCTCATCCTATTACTGGGCACCACTGAAAAGAGATCGTCCCCTTCCTCTTGACACTCACCCCTCAGATATTTATGGACATGAATAAGATCCCCTCTCAGCCGTCTCCTTTCAAGGCTAAACAGCCCCAATTCACTCAGTCTCTCTTCATAGGAGAGATGTTCTACTGCCTTCATCATCCTCGTAGCCTCTGTTGGACTCTCTCCAGTAGGTCCCTGTCTCTCTTGAACTGAGGAGCCGAAAACTGGACACAGTATTCCAGGTGTGGTCTTACCAGGGCAGAGTAGAGGGGGAGGAGAACCTCCCTAGACTTGCTGGACATAGTTTTCTTAATGCGCCCCAGGATACCATTGGTCCTCTTGGCCACAAGGGCACATTGCTGTCCCATGGAAAACTTACTGTCCACTAGGACTACAAGGTCTTTCTCCATGGGGCTGCTTTCCAGCAGGACATCCCTTAATCTGTACTGGTGCCTGGGGTTATTCCTCCCCAGATGCAGGACTCTACACTTGTCCTTATTGAACTTCATGAGGTTCATCTTTGCCCAGCTCTCTAGCCTGTCCAGATCTCGTTGGACAGCAACACAGCCTTCCTGTGTGTCAGCCACCCCTCCCAGTTTCGTATTATCGGTGAACTTGCTGAGGGTGCATTCTATCCCCTCATCCAGGTCATTGATGAATATATTGAACAAAACTGGACCCAGTACTGATCGCTGGGGAACACCACTGGCACAGGCCAACAGCTTGACTCTGTGCTGCTGATCACAACCCTCTGAACTCTGTTGTTGAGCCAGTTCACAATCCACCTCACAGTCCAATCATCTATCCCACATTTCTTGGGTTTACCTACGAGGATGCTATGAGAGACAGCATCAAAAGCATTACTGAAGTCAAGGTACATGGCATCTACTGCTCTCCCTTCGTCAACCACACTTTGGTTCCTCTCTGAAACATCCCATAAATCATGTGCAATCTCAAAATGCTCTTTCCCTGCATCCCACAGGAGTGCTGGGCTTCCACTAGGAGAGCCCCGGGAGTTGACCCAGACAAGGTGTTTGTTGCACCAGAATCTGCAATTTGGATTCCCATCTGCCATTGCGCCTCTGTGCTTCTCTGGGTTTGTGGCAATGGGCCTCTGATGAGCTGGTGTTTCTCCTGTGATGGGCCTGGGAGCAGCTAAAACAGCTTATTAATCAAGTTACTCCTGCCACTGTTCCTCTATGCTTTCTTTGTGTGCAGATGAGTTTCCTTTCACTGAACCTAAAGTAACCTCACAATGCAGTACCTGCTAGATAAAAAAGGCATATATTATATTCCGTTGTTAGATATATGCCACCAAGAAGTTAAGACACCTAATTGTATTCATTTTGGTGATTTGGAAAATTGAAATGTTAATAAATTTATGAAATAGTGTTATGGGAAATAGAAGATTTTGGTGATGAAAGAAATGAGATTTTGTCCATTTACCTTGAGAGTGTTCATGACTTCCACCAATATGTATTTTCAGTACAATAGTCTGAATACTATCAGTATTTGTTACTAACATTATTAATAAGAGAGAAATTATTTTTGAGCAAAATGTACTTCTATTTAAAGATCTATTCTCAGTACCACTGGAAGCATGCAGTGAAAAGCCATTGTCTAGAGGAGAGTAAAGGTAAAATAGATCTATAGACAAAACAGAAGCAATAATATAGCTTGATTTAAACTGGAGAACAATCTTCTAGCCGTACTATTTAACATTTGAAGATAAAACCTCTACAAAGCAGGAGCATGCACACCAGATGTCTTTCAAAGTGAATATTTTGTGAATCAAGATTACTTTTATTTGTTCATATTCTTTGATGATAAATACAGTTTTGAGACTATAATTGTGTTCTCATTTAAAATAAAAAGGTAAAGCAAACAAAAATCCAATGCTTGCTTGAAAGTCTCATGGTAGTAAAGGCACCTGTTTTATAGATATAAACAACAGAATGAAATTGTTAAGAAAAAATATGAAAAATATGAAAATATGAAAAATATTAAAATGATAGCATACATATTTATACGTTGTAAAACTGTATTTTTCACTCTAACGTCATGCACAGTCTCGTAAGTACACCTGAATGATTTCAGATGTCAGATGTCACATGTCACCCACAGAAGAATAACTAGGAGACTGTTAACTCTCTGTATTATTGACTAATGACAGTTTTCTATTTATCTTTACATAAAAAAGGTAAATGTTCCTTAAGTGGTTTTTTGACTGTGCAAGACAATTAATAATGTGGTTTGTATATATATAATTTTAAAGCAATATTTCTTTCAAATAAGGATGCAGCTGTCATCTTCTGACCTACTTCAGGCTTCCTAGCTTTATTCAAAAAACATGTTTCACCAAAATCCTTCCTACCTCTTTTCTACCTAGATCTCACTAGCAAAAAGTGGTAAGTTTTCTCAAGATGCAGGCCACGGGTGAACCTCCAAATGATGCTGTGGCAGTGGAAATAATTGTCAGCCTTTGTTCCATTCCTTTTTGTTTAGAGGGCCAAGATGTGATAATTCATGCTGACTCTGATGTGGTATTTATTTTCCAGTGCACATATAAGCATTCAAGGGAAAAGAAAGTTTTTAAAAAATCAAATAAAAAATATGTCTCTTCTTTTTACAGAACTAGAATATGAATTCAGTCTTCTCTGACTAATTACACTCAAATTCATGTACCAAATCAAATGTATGTTAGTCAGATTCACTCCCCATATGTACAATATGTATGGGTTTGCTCATAATTTTATAAATTGTAGCTAACATATGGTTCTGATTTGGGCTGAATTTACTAAACATAGTCTAGTTAGGCAATTTATTTTTCAATCTACTACTTACCACAGTAATTATTTACCGCACGTAGAGTCATTGGAAAACATCTCATGGGAGGCTTCATGAAGACTCAAGGATGCACTCTGCCTTATTTAATTTTATCCTTAAAAGATGTTACGTTCTTTAAGTTATGTTTTCTATACACAGTTACATAGGGGTTTTTTATGTTTATGAGATACACAACAACCATAGAGGTTCACATAAAAGTTTAAACAACCTATAAAAATCAGCCAGTCTTACCAGTACAGGAGTGGTTAATGAACATCTGATTTTATCTATTTTCCCTGCAATCCTCCCTGTCTAATCTTTCTTTTAGCTACAGATGTAGGTTATTAAATACTCCAGTAACTTTAAGGCCATTCAAGTAAGTCTATCAAAACTTTCAGCCCCCATCTGACAACTCAGGTAAGCAGATTAAGTTCAGCCTTGGACCCACTATTTTGCCACTGTCACAGGGTGAAGTCAAGAGAGAACTGAGCCACTGAATCCACACAGGCAAAGAATGAGAGAAAAAAGCATTCCAAGAGATACCACAAGCAGATTGCAGGTAGTGAAATCTTCCACATTCCTCCACGTGGGCTACACTGATGGCAGCTGCTCAGTTGAGGAAAATGCTGCAGAAAATATTTTCAAATGAAAATACAGTTTGCAGAGCAAAATAACATTTAATAAAAATTTAAGAAGTGATTGGGCCTTTTCTTGAAGGAAAATGCTTGAACAACCTTATAGATAAGAGAACCATGGACTTTGTGCTGTAGAGAGGATAGCTCTGCTGAGCATTCTACGGCTGTGATTTGTACAGACAGCTGGGAGCAGATCACTCTCACTGGGTCCCGTTCATCATTCTTTCCCTGCCAGGAAGAGAGCTACAGCTGTGGTTTGAACTCTGTTTTGGGTTGAGTGAGACCTGTCTCCTGAACACGTAGAACACACCAGTCTTCATGTCTCAGGCTTAATTTTTGAAGCCAAGGTTGTAAAAGAAACTGGAATTTTTTTGTGAGTATTCAGGCTACCATCTCACTTCAAGATTTAAGATGGAAGATTAATCTATATTTCCCATGGGGGTCATATACAGACTTCTGAAGCACTTGAGCTACTCTCAGCATCATACACAGGGTACAAGGTTCAGTGAACTCTGATGTTGATGCAGTACAGCAATTACACATTCCTAACTCTTCCCCAAGGAATCAAGGTGGCTTGCTGAGACCCTTAGAGTGAGTTAGACTCACTGGTAGATTATATTCTGGTCTGAAAGCATCCTTTATAATTAGTGATATTACAGCAGGGTAACAACCATATTTATTGTATGTTCAGATTACAGAACCATAACAGAATGGCTCAAGGGACCTGCTTTAAGGGACAGTAATTCCAGTCGTTAGGCTAGTTGCACAGCCACAGAAGTGACTCGGAGAAGAAGAAATGGAAAATTTACTCTTTAACTATAATAAATGACTATTCCCTGACTTGACAACGGCATAAAAGAAAAAAGAAAAAAAAAAAAAAAAAAAAAGAGTTAGTACATGATCAGGCATTTTTCTTCTATTAAAATCACAGTTACTCCTGCACCTAGAGCTGCACATTTGAAAGTTGACAGTACTCAGTCCTCAAAAAGGAAGAATTTAGAACAGGTGCAGCATTACGGTCTTCAAAATGTTATGGAAACATGAATAATGCTATTCAGAAGGTTAGCCATCTGCTTTCTGAATATCTGTCAGGGATGCGACAGCATCAGTGTAAAAGTGATATACAGGGGTGTTTCTGCAATGGATTTAACAGAAAGTTTGTGCTTTTTGTGGAGAAAAGTATGTTCCATTTTAAGTTTGTTTTTAATTAGCATGTGTAGAGTATGAGTTTTGTAAATACAGAGATGACTACAGTGTGGTACATTTTATGTGTGTAATTTGCATCCCATTTTACTGAGTTTCAGCATAACCTGTTGTGCAAGATTAAAAAAAAACCCACAGCATTTTTGTGATTCAGGATAATTTACTGAAATTTTGTATTTACAAAATATAAAATGTTAGAAAGAGGGTAGTTTAAAACTCCAGATATCATGCTTCTAGAACATCGGCGGTGACATGAGTACTAAATTAATATCCAATACTCAGGGCATCATCTGACAAAGAAGGGAAACGTGAGAGAGCAAGCTATCTTCAAAAAACAGCAGTCTATCAGTTGGAGTCAGCATTTGCACGAGCACTGTTATACCAGATTTATTAACAAGCTTTCTGAAAATGATAGAAATACCACCTCCTAATGTTGTGAATAACAAGTAAATCTGCCTTTACAGAGACAAAACGTTTTCATTATGGCACAGAGAATAAAACCTTCTTACAAACTGTCAAGAAACAAGGAAAACTAAATAACTGCTTAGAGACACGCAGTAGAAGAATAAATTTTAACAAGGTCAGGACATAATTCATATCATACTGTAAACACCACAGCAAAAAAACTGCAGGCACACTGCCCGCTGCTAGGGATGCAGCAGACATGGCTGCCCTAAACACTTATTTACAACACAGAAACTTCTAGAAGTATTAACTGAGGATAATGAGGGTCCATTTATATCAACGGGATTCAAAACTTATATCAAACATGATGTCGTTAAGCGCTGGAGCGATGGTGGTGGAAACAAGCCAACTGTGACTGCAGAAGACAGAAATGAGACCATACAAAGCAATTTGGCTTGCTCAGCTGGAGTAGAAACACTTTGGGAGGGAAAACAAGTGAAATTCTTTTTAAATAGCTGATGAGGTGCTCTGCACAAAGTCTGACCACAGAGATCAGCTCCCAAAAAGGAGGGCTTACCTGTTGTCATGCTGTACACACAGGGCAATCAGGAGAGGGAGTTCATCAATTGCACGCTCAGGGTCCCAATTACTGTAAGAAATATCAAATGTACCTTCTCCAGGGAGCTCCTGCTGTGAGCTGTGGTGGCAAAAATACAGACCTGGATGCCCAAAGGTGTGATTCATTGCTTGGCTGAAGCCTCCCTGGGTGCATGGGAAGAAGCCACTCACTATACGAGCACACGCTTATTAGTTGCCACAAGGGAAATAACCAAAATGAGATCTGTCTAGGTACTACACACATATTCTGGGACTTCAGATAGAATGGAAGGAAGAAAGCTTTACACAGATTTACTAGTAACCTGCCTGTAAGTGTCATGCTGTCTATAGAAATGAAATGGTGAAGACTGAAGAACACATAGAGTATTTAAACAAAATTGTAAATAAATCAAACCTAGAGTAGATGTGTTCATAAGATTAAACCTAGGATGGAATTCACCAGACCCAATATCCACTTTGAACTACCTGTACACACTCCCTCTGCAGTCACGCTTCAATGCTGCTTGCTCTAAGAGAAATATTTTTTAAAAGTCAATATGAAGAGTGCATTTCTATTAACTATATAAATAGCATTTTCTTATACTATTATTATTACCATTATCATTAACTATTATTATTAACATTATCATTAACTATTATTATTATCATTATTGTTAACTTGCAATATATCAGCTGCCTAGTTCATTGAAGGAAATGTAGTAGTGAACCTGGAAAAAATATTTAAACTGGGACATAACTATGGCTTCTGACTGTCTTTGGTCAGGGAAGCCATTTGTATGCAAACTCAATAGTGATGATCAGATAAGGAGCATTCTGACTTACTGTGTTGAATAAAGAACTTGATAAGAGATTGAAGTTTATAAACAAATGGATAGAATGTAGGAGAAGTTTTCAAGAGGAAGGAAGGCAAGTTTGAAAACCTCAGGAGAAATATTTTAAATTTGGTGAAAAGGGAGCAAAAAGGATAGGGGGAATGGTAAGCCTTAAATCATACTCTTATGATTCCTTTTAAAATGATAATTTCAGGATTTTTGCCAGTCTTTGCTATCCCACCTCTCAACTGTGTTCATGCAAAGGACTGTTAGTAGAGACACAACCATCACCATTATGTCCCG
The DNA here is from genome assembly GCA_013396935.1 of Baryphthengus martii. Taxonomy (NCBI): domain Eukaryota; kingdom Metazoa; phylum Chordata; class Aves; order Coraciiformes; family Momotidae; genus Baryphthengus; species Baryphthengus martii. The sequence goes on from VWZK01010623.1 coordinate 19,383, forward strand.
AATCTTAAATAATGTCAAATGGTCATTGTCCATCACACTTTGTCAACACAAACACTCTATCGAGTTTTGACCAATACAATAGAAATACAACCTTGTGTCCATGCAGGATCAAATGCATACTGTTAAGACAGTAAATGCAGTGTTGTGAAACTGAGTGGTGTTTTTAGCATTTATTTGTATCCCAAATATAGAATTCTACTAGATAGAATTATAAAATTTGGGAACACTTCATGACCTTATTCCAGGGTTAGTTTGACACCAGTAAAAAAATATATATATGTGTCATAGGTTACTATCTATATGCATGAAGCAGTTAAGGATAGAGAGTATTTATCTGATGGACCATATTTTGTAATTCCATAGTATGCATTTTTTTCAAGTCCATTTACATGTTTCTAAGTAACACAAACGTGGTTCTTGAACAACTGCAGCCCATGGGAAGGTCTCATGTTGTAGAAGCTCATGGAGGACTGTCTCCTGTGGGAGAGATCCCATGCTGGAGCAGAAGAGCATGAGGAGAAAAGAGCATCAGAGATTAAGCATTATAGACTGATCCCATCCCCCTGTACCACTCAGGATTTAGAAGTGAAGTTGAATGTGGGAAGAAGGGAGGAGTGAGGGAAGATGCTTTTAGTTTTGTACTTATTTCTCACTATCCCACTCTGTTACAAATAATTGGAGATACATTAAATTCGTTTCCCCTATTCAAATCTGTCTTGCCTATGACAGTAATTTGTAAATAAACTCCTGTCCTTACCTCAACCCAAAAGCTTTTTATTGCATTTTGTACCCCTGTCTGGTTGAGGAGGGGGGGTGTTAGAATGTCCTGGTGACCAGCCAAGGTCAACCCACTACAGAAACTTTAAAGTATTATTCTACACAGTAATACTGAAATATTTAATTTTATCTTGGGTAATCCAGAATAGTTGGCTATCACTTTAGGGTGAATATGTGGATTTCTATCAGAAACAGGATTTAAATCCAAGAACAGTAGGGAGTCTCTTCTTTTTTCCTTCCTGGGAGAAGAATTCAAAGACACGGAATTAGATTATTCTTAAATAAATAAAAAAAATTCAAGAACTCATAGTCCAGCTTTCTCCACTCCATACAAAATTGCACTATTTACAGTTTCTTGCAAAGGGAAACATTTTGTTTGTTCATGAGTATTTCAGTGAGCCTTATTTTCATTTTTCTTAAAGATGCTAAAAGGTAAAGGCCCAGTCCTACTTTTCTAAAATACTTTAAATTATGGACTGGGTCTATCTAGCTGTTGATTATGTTTGAAGATATTGATCTAAGGTATTATTTCACTACTAGTAAGACCCATTGAAGAGGTTTTTAACTTTCCAGCTTTCCCCTTCCTGCTGAACTATGTATCTCCTTCTGCTGAATCAGTTCACCTCTCTGTGTGGCACCTTCTGCACAGGAATTTATTCACTTTGCAGAGTATCATCTAGTGTGTCATAAACTCACTGGGAGAATACAAGATCTAGGAAAAAAAAAAAGTGGTCAGAAATCTTTTAAATAAGATTTGTCACTGGAGAAAATGTGACATGAAATTCCACCCTGGGATCTCCTGCTCACCCTCAGTTGCCATTCACCATGAGAGCAATTGGCACTCAGCTTTACTGCTGAGTAGTGTAGTGACAAAGCAAAGGAACAGGAATCCTCTGTGCACTTTATTAAAAAAAAATATATTTTATTATTCCAAAGCTAGTATCAAATTTGTGTCAAATGCAGCTACATATTTACTTATATCTAAATGTCAATGACTGCTTATGAATCCCTTCTACATAAAGAACAAAGATAGATAAAAGAACAGCATAGGAGAACAACAGTGTGTATGTTAAAAAAGAAAAACATATACATTGTTGCATACTCATGCTTGTTTTAAAATTAGTCCATTTTATCTGCTTCATTACATGTGTTTTGCTTATCAGATAATTATTCAGCTGTCTGAATGGAGTCACGTTTGTTATTAACACAATTTAAATTAGAATTAACCTTGTTCCAGCCCATAGTCTTTTATAAAGAATGATCTTCATGTCTGCAGACTAATTGCATGGAGAAAGTTCACTGCAAAGACATAATTAATAGTCCATAATGTTCGAGAAGGTGACATTTCCTACTTTCTTTGAACTCTCAGTTTGGTATTTGAAAGCCAGTATAAGGTACTGAATCTAGGATATTTAATCTGGAGTGCTGTCTAGTTGGTAGTTAACTGAAACTGCTTTTTTTCCCCCAACAGTAATAAACCAGAAAGGACTAATTACCCCTTTTTATAGGTGCAATTTGAACTTAAAACTCTAGAGAGAGCATGAGTAGTAAACCACTGCTATAGTCGATTTCACCATCTGCACCTTAAAATTGGGATTATGGAACTACAAAAAGAATGCATACAGCATAGAACCAAAATCCCCTAAACAAATTTTTTGTTGTTATAGGGAAAATTTTCAAAAGATGGTGATAATTCAGTACTATTTTCTGATTCCTTTTAAAATAATTTTCTTTGAATAAATACATACTCCATTTAAATCATCATTAATACTTAATTGAAACTCATTCATCTAAAGACAATGTACTGATATTTCTGTGAGTTTAATGAATCTTGCTGCATCAATGTATTTTTTGCTTCAGCCTATGTGAAGAAAGCCTTAGGAGATTCCTCCAGCAAGAATGGCAACCATAGTTTTCTAAATCTAGCAGAACTTACTACTATATTTTTTGTGGATTTTTTTTTTGTGTTTTGTTTTGGGTTTTTTTTCTATGAATAGACAGGCTTTATTAACTTCAGTATAATTCCTTAGGCTTAACATATTTTATTTATTTTATTTCATTGCTAAGTTGCAAAGCTCTGTATCTTCACAGCTGTTTACATAAATGATAAACTATTAAATTTATTTATGGTTTCTTAAATATGCTTTTCTGTTAGACTGGAGTTGTCAGAAAAAAAAAGAGCAAGATTGGTGAGTGTTAGCTGAAGAGTTGTCCACTTTCACCGTACTACACCTCCTTCTCTCTCTGCTGCACATTTTGGAGTCTCGAATGGGATAAACTCTGTATTCATTAGTTTCAAAATGTATAGCTTTCATTGACAGATTTTGTTGTCCTTTTGGACTGTTAATGTTACCAAGCCACCTCATAAGCATTTTGTGAAGCTGCGCGCATTTCCACAGCACACTACAATTGTGGCCCCTTGATTGCATAAACATCTACTCAAATTGTCTTAGTGCCTAGAAAAACCTCCTGCCCTGAATCTGAACTGCTTAAAAAGCAGAAAAACTTCATTTTGGACAGTATTTTTCCTCTTTTGTAACCTTTTTTTTTTTTTCCCCAGTTATTTTCTTTCCTTCCACACTTCCCTGAAACAAAAAACAACCCAGAACATTATCAAACGAGAAAAGTCAGAGTTTGGCACCATTTCTCTTGACACAAAGTGTTGGGCATTTAGGAAGGAGACTTGTTCTACTCTTAGGTGTTTGGGTTTTTTTAGCAAAAAATCTCTGAAATTTCAGAAAAAAACCCACACATAAGCAATAGCTGAAATGTTTTAGAGGATCAAAAAAATCTCACAACCTCCAAGGAGCTCTGTTTTTCTTTCTCTGAAAGTATATGGGTGTCATTATTTTATTCTATCCACTAACTTCATATAAAGTTCAAGAAATGCTTCCGACTGTGTGTTTTGCTCAAGTATGCCTGGAAATGAAATTGAGTTTCAAAGAGATTTTAGCTTCAGTCAATAGTAGCCTGAAAATTGAAAGTTGGGCTCTTAATTTTTGAGATACAAACAAAAGGCTCAAAGCATTTTTGCCAGAGAGGCAAAAACTAATGTAAATTTATTGCTAGTGCAGGGTAAACTTTGAAACAGACAAAAACACAACTTGTTTCTGAGCTGTTTCTGCAACGCATAGCTTGGTTGATTTTGGAGGAGTGAGGACTCATTAGTACTTCATGAATTCATATATTTGCACATGTAGATGTAGCTATTGCTGCCCATAAAGTTGGCTCAGTCATGAATGTCTTTAATTCACATTGATATTTTTCATATATGCTGTTATACATATACTGAGCCTTACGGAGGTAGTCTCAGATGATTTAAAAACAGCGCTTGACAAATGTCAATTTGACTAGAATTCCTCTAATACATATACACAGAGATTTATTTCTCCTTTTTTTTGAAAAGAAGTCTTGTCCTGCCTCAGATAATCTCCCAAGCCTGAGTGTACATGTGGAGCTCAAAGTGTATTCTGTATATGTGTTTAAATCACTAGAACAGTCAGCTGAATGACATGGTGTCTTACCACTTCATGTAGTAACCATAATGTACAAATACATCCAAAGGATTTTTGAAAAATAAAATAAAAAAAAAATCTTTGATAAATTTGCAAAGTACTTGAAAAAATCTTTAAATAATTTTATTAGAATAATATATTTTGATTTCTTTCTTTCTCTGACTTTAATTGCCTAGTTAAACATACAATGCATCAAAGCAGAAAAAAATGTCACTTTGTTTACAAACACTTTGTTTACAAATTTTTAATTAATCCATCATTCCATTGTTTGTGATTTTGCTGTTATCAATAAGTTTTGACAGTCTGATTAGGGATGACTGCAATCCCTAAATTTGTTAGAGGACAAAGTGTCTAAGAATAAGATAGGTTTATAAACATTAAAACAAGATGCTAGCAAGAAATCTTGAGAAAATTTTATGAATTAACTGAGATTTGAGTGTGCAGAAATCCTTTTACTTAATAAGAGAATAGGATTTTTTTATTAATTTGAAAGACATCAAAACATGAAATCTGGAATCAAACTCGTTTTTTAGCTGAAGAGTCTATGAGAAATTGTCAAAAATATTTTTTCTAGTGGATTTAAAAAAAAAACACAGCAGAGGTTACTGAACTAGAAGGAAAAATCTTGTTAAAACCAGAAAGAAAATAAACAACTGAGAAAATGTAACTCCTTAAATCATTATTTTTCATCAGATTTTGGCAGAGCTGAGGGCAATAAATGACAGACAGCTGAAAACATTGCACTGGACCTAACATATTGGAGATGATAAATTTTTCCAGACTCAGCAATGTTCTTTTCTCTCTTCTGTTGCATCTCCAGACGTTTCAGTTTTTTCCTAACACCTGCCCTGGGACAAAGCTGTGATTCTGTTGATTTACATTGCCTCAGAGCACTCTGCTTGCCAATACTGTTGGCTGACACCTCCTGTCATGAGATGTAGTTCTAATGTGAGGATATGTCAGCAGATAGGAGGAGAAAATTGAGAAGTTATACAAAGAAAGGGCAGATTGATCAGAAACTTCAGCCCAAACTGCGTTTTTCTCGTTACACGCACACAGTCTGTGTGTGGAGAGATTCTCTTATGGATAAGATTCATGACAACACAGAAGGAGATTTAGAAGCCTGTTTGGTATAATTCTCCAATTTTCTGAATGTTTATCCTGAGGTTTTGAGTCTACAAGAGCAAGAGTGAATTGAAATTGCAGCTGTCTCAGCTGGAGATTGGATTTATTATGTGTGAGAGAACATAAGATTCCTCTCTAGTCAAACATAGAGATGCAACAGCATAGCCCAAACTCGCATAATCTTCTCTGTGGTGCCTCATATTTGGCTAACCACCATTGAGCTGGCTTAGCAGGAAGGCTCTGCCTCTACAAATTCATCTTCAGTGGCCAGAGAGAGTGCAAAATGATCCTTTATAACAACTGATCCTGTAACAGCTATTTTTGAGAATTGTTTAGTTTGTCCTGTCAGAGGGTAAAGAAATATCTGGAGCATCTAAGATGTCTATGGTAGAGGAGGGGTGTCCTGGTTCTTCGTGAGCTAGGGACTCTCTTACAGTTCCTCCAGTGACACAGGAATGGACCGAGTTAACTGGTAATGAAGAGATCAGCTGATAGAGCAGAAAACTAAAAAATGTACTCTGAATTTTCCAGTTGACAATAACGTAGGAGTTGTGATCAACTTTTCCCACAGCTGAGTGATTTTCAACATGTCCTGAGGGGGCAGTCTCTGATACATACTAAGACACAAGCCCACGTTGCAGGAACGTTTCTTGTGGTGGAAACTAGACAGGCCCACCACAGGGCACAGCTGAGCCCCACAGTCATGATGGCTGTGTCTCGGGGAAAGCCTGGGGAAGGGAGGCCAAAATGCTGCCCAGCGGTGAGAAGAAAAGTGTGAGAAACAGACTCGGGAACACTGAGGGGAGAGGAGGAGGAGAGGGAGGAGGTAATCCAGATATCCAAGCCCCTGAAGGAGACCATGGTGGTGCAGAAGAAACAAGAGAGAGGAAAGAAGCAGCAGAGTGAAACCACTGTGTAATGACAGTAACTCCCTTTCTGCAGTCGAAGGACTACGTATAACTTGTGGCATTAACAAGATGCAGAGGAGGAGAGGTGCTTAGGTTAAAGCTCACTCAGGAGGTTTTAATCTTATTTTCCCCCTCTGCCCTGTTGAGGTAGGGAAATGAGACATCATAGCCATGTGTTTTTGCTTTTAAAGTGAATAAAAAAAAATCAACCAGAACAAAGTTATCTCTTCCCAAAACCAAACCACAATACATACATATAAATAAGCACATGCACACATAAACTGAAATAAAAGTTTGTAAATAACAATGCAATACTGAAGAAATATAAGCAATTATACAAATATTTGATATATCTTGTGGTTTTCCTCAAGGAACATCACATAAGGGTAATATGCTCTTGAGGCAATCTAGTGCCATCGAAAAAAATAATTGTGTTTGTAATAATCATGTTACATATTTAAATTATATTAATGCATATAATTTTATTTCAATAGAAGTGAAAGTCAAAGAGTAGTTGCACTTACTAACTTTAATTATCTCAAAGATTAACTTTTTTAAGTTAACAGATTAACTTTTTAAGTTTACAGAATAGTAAAGCTAATACAATGTTAATTTTAAGGGAAAAGAATATTTATTTTTTTAAAACCAAAGGTAAGTCTTTAGCAAATTTTCCAGTTAGGGATGTAGATACTATTCTAGCAGGCAGTGATACCAGTGATAAGCATATTACCAGACATTTTCTGATAAATATGTCTTAAGAGAGAATGTTAGCTTATCTCAGTTTAAATTAGGGATGAAAAAATACTTGCTTAAATGACTTTTATAATTGGAATTGTGCTTGAAATTGTTAAAGTATTTTATGTTGATTTTTTCTAAGAACATTCAATTGTTATTTCAAATGACTTCTAAAACCAAATTTACTTTATTTATTGTGGTTTGTGTATTGAAATAAATAAGCAATTTGATTACCTTACAAATAAATACAAACACATTTGCATTTCCATATTCGCTATAATATGAAAGACATAAGAACAGTTACAAAAGCAGCTGAATATTAAACTCTCCTGAAAACAATGTTTCACGATAGATAATCACATCAAGACCTTGAAACCTTACTTTAAGGATAATGTAACGTAAGTAGACAATAATAATAACAATGGTAATAATAGTGATCTAATCACACTTGCAGTACTGTAACTTTTGACATTTTAAACTTGCTGGTAGATGAATTTTTCTCTAGCCTCAATGTTATGAGAAAGAGTGAATGATTGTTACCTTTTCACCTTTTATTCTTTATTTTTCTCATAGCCTCTCTCATATCTTTGTTAAGCTCAGGAACTTCAGTGTTTTTTGATCTTTGTTGTACAGAAGCTTCTCCTCTATCTCACTATCCATTTCTGGGCCTTTTCTAGTTTTATCATGCCTTTTGAGAGAGAGAGCAAAGTTGGGGGCTATAGAACTGCCAGTTCTTTTTATCAGTTTATTGTTCATTTCATATGTGGGTACACAAGCTACTTTCACTATAACACAGTGAGTATCTTAGGATTTGTTCTTTTCCTTTCTTATTAATTGCCAAGGTTCTACTATTTTCTTCAGTTGCACAGAGTGCTAGCCTGCTTTTTAAAGTGGCTACAAACAGCAATATCAACCAGTAATTTCAAGCCCACATGCATTAAACTGCAAGGTTAAAGTTGTTGTCAAGTTAAGAACAAAGGAATTTTGAAACAGGTGTTTTGGTAATAAAAATGAAGCTAGCTTTGTTATAAACTAAATACAAACAAAAATGTAATAAGGACAAATACACGTCCACAGTGGTTTTTGCTGTGATTGCAGCAAATTTATAATGTGCTCAGAAACTTCTCAGAAAACCTCTGACAATCCATGTTGCGGGGTGCTTGCTAGAAATGTATGCTGGAAGATTTGTTTTCCATAATGCTCTGTGTTACCAGTTTCTCAACAAGCTCATGTGGTTTAATGAAACAGTAGCCATAATATTTCTTATATTTTGTCTGGTGGTGGAAGGAATTGCTGCAGGTTTAGGGGTGTAAGAAATTTCATATCCTAAATATCCAATGAGTGTTGGTTAGTTGCTCTTATTTGTATTTAAATAAAGTCATTAGCAGCCTTACCTAATTAGATAATAGAATAAAATCATACTCATATCTATCAAAACCTAATATATGGATCAGTTCCAAGAGGTTTCTCTCTATTGCATTCTACTAACAAACTGTCCCTTTGTTTACATAGCCTCATGACTGGGACTCAATTTCTAACGATAATACTGTCATTATACTCTATTGTATTTTCAGGATATATATGTATCTTCATATCTGTACTCAGATGTCCAAAGATTTTGCTTAGATTCAGTTTTCTCTGTTAGAGACACATGGTATTGCTTTTTGAAGTTGTTATGTAATAGATTGCAGTATTTTGTACTCTCAAATAGCTAGATTTTGGAGAATCATGTTTTTATGATGACAAAATAATACCTTTATTTATTTTTTTCCTTTGTACTTCCCCTGCCTTTGCATGATTGCTAGGATTATGTATATGGAATGCAGTTATGACTTGTATGAGTTTGATAAATTGAGATTTTAACATATTAAAAATACAGATAAATAGGGAACTCAGCAGTCTAAGATTCCTTAGGAAAGGAGAAGGCTTTAAAGTCTCTGAAAAATTCAGAAAAAAAATATTGATAAGAATAAATAAAAAATATCTGCTTTTATGGTACAGATATACTAAGAACCTTTAAGTGATACATACATTTTTGGATGGATAACTGCGGGATATGTGTCAGAGTTACTGACCATTGGTTCACTTGGAGGCTATTACAGCTGATCATAACTCCAGTCACATCTTGTTTGTCTGGTGTCTGAGGAGGAGTGTAAAAGTGTGCAGGTGAAATTGTTGCATTTTGATTTGTTATTGACTTTGAGGCTGTGCTTAAAATCTCTATAGACTAGAACACTGTATGTAAGGGAGAAGACTATGGGACATACAAGTTGAGAAGTGACACAATGGTATTTTCCTCATCCTCTTTTCTTTTTAAATCTGTTATGGGAGAAGATTTAAAGAGATGTGAAAAGCGGTGTTTGTATGCAGAAAGAGATTGTTGAAGAAATGTAGTAAATAGCAGCTAGAGAGAAGGCACAGACAGATCAATAGCTCCTTTGCTTCTTATTCACAGTGATGCTGCAAACAGGGCTGAGCACTCCACCCAAACTGTTACATTGCCCATCATCATGTAACAGACTCTTACCTCTGAGGAGTTCCTCGAACATGTACTGCATTTATCTGCCCAGGACCTCCTACCACATGTAAACTCTTTAGGCAAGGATATAATCCACAACTATACAAACCAAAGGAAAACACTAGGAGAAATCAAGACCAGTATCCAATGTATCAGATGCCTGCTGAGTCAGGAAATCTGATAATAATCCTAGGAACTGGGCCACTAACTATGTAACAAGGAAAGGAAAGGGAAAAAAAAAAACACCAACACAACAGTAACACCACAACTGTCTTTTCCAAACTACCGTGGAGAGAGATCCTATCCTGGTGTTTAATCACCAGCTAGGATTGCAAAGCGGCAGGTTGACTTAAGAGCTCATGTTTCCTTGCTGTGTTAATGTTCGAAAGGGGAAAGCTCCTTCCTCCTAGAGATTTTTCTCCCATGCTGAAAAGAGAAGCTTCTACTGATATTGGTAGATGATTTGTGGTTTTATTATTGTTTGGGGTTTTTTGTTGTTGTTTTTATACACCAACCCTTAGCTGTAGTGGATTAGCTGTCTTGGGTAGGGGCTCTTCATTTCTTTAGTCCAATCCCAGGTTTATGTAAACCCAAGGTCTAATCTCAAGCACTGTTGCTGTTACCATCAGACTGTGGGATCTAGCTTCAAAAGCCATATCTACTGGATTATCTTAGTCCTTTCTACTAGTTGGCACAGGAGCTATTAGTAACACAGGTGATCCTAGCATAGAGCTGGAGCCCAGAAACGAAGAGTTAGAAAAAAACACTCCTCTCTATTTGTCTGCTTGAACATTTTTGCCATTGAAAGTGGTGCTGGAGCACAGTACTACAGAAAAGAGATTTAACTTCTCCTTCCAGGCTTTTTTGTTTGGGTTTGTTTTTTTTTCTTCTGCACTTCCACAGCTAACAGTGAAAGGCAGATGGGAAAGCTTTCTAACCCTTGTCAGTCACATAAATAGTGTTTAAATTCCAAAATAGAGGCAAGCCATTCCCACCACCTGAACTCTGTCCCAGGGCTTTCCTAAGTCATGGGTGAGGGCTTTACCAGTCTAAACAGGAGATTAATCAACCTGGACATTATGTTTGTTTCAAATATATGCCTTGCTATTGCAGACCCCAGTGTAAATATATGTCTAGCATCTCAGTATTCACCATCTTTCAGGGCTATACAGGTTGGCGTTGTCCCCATACAGGCATATATACCTGAAGTTCACAGTCAAGCCCCAAGTAAATATGTGTTTAATGGCTTCTGGGGAAAGTCATTGTAATGAGGATTCTCAAAAGTGCTGCAACAGCACCGAATATTGTGAGAACTTCAGTCCCTTTGCAGTTTCATTAGCATAATTGGAATTGGAACTTACTTTAGTGCTACTCAAATTTGGATTGATTATATAATCAGATGGTAATAGTAATGCTTAGCACTTTATAACAGTACTTTACATGATCAGAGATCTGTACAAACATTAGCTAAATAATCATCACAATGTCCCTGTGAGGTACTAATTAGAGATGGAAAATGCCTATTACTAGATCATAAAATTCCATTTTCTTGCCAGGGCAGCATACATTCACCCAGCAGAGGACATAGCACATAGTGAATTACTTCTGTGTTCAATCTTCACTCCCCTTGTGACATTATTCTGATCTGAGACTTCTCTGAGACTGTAAAGGGACTTCAGAAAGTTTTTAAATAGCGTTGTAACTGTAGTACCTCTTTCTGGTGAAGGTTAAATAGACTTTTACTGTCCTTCTCCTTGTCTACTTTTCAGTGTCAGTGGAAAGCAGTGTATTTGATTCTCCTCAAAAGGAGAAAAGAAAAGGATGAAGCTGTTTAAAGACGGGTTAACAACCTCTTGCTTAGAGTAAAAAGAGATAGGAAAGACACCTGCCTCTCCATAATAAACTCCTCTAATACTACCTATTTGCCACCAGTTCAACACTGGTGGTATAAAAGTGAGATATTTCATCAGTAAATACATAAAATCTCTTTCCGTTACCAGGTGCTTTGATACAAGCACCACTCAGGTTTATATCCTGTATTTCATCAGGTTTCCAAGGCTGCAAAGCTGTTTGGATGCTAAATACCTGCTCAAAATACAATAATGAATGCAACAACCACCTTCACCATCAATCTTTTTACTTTTAGTGTTGTTTTGATCAACTGTTTTCCTTGACAGCTCCTATATTTTGACTGTAGTCATGACAAAACACCTCTTCTGAATAACTGCTGAAATTGTAGCCACAAGATAACTTTCACATGTTCAAGATCATTTCATTTTATACGCACAAAAATCCACACACTGTGTAACTCTTTGTATGAACATGTAAAATGCAGGTTTCAAGAGCACATGTGTTGTAGTTCTGATGCTTGTGGCATTAGCAAAATGTCTGTTCAGGGGGACGAGCCAGGAAAAATTGAAGCAGTTGCTGTTAGTATGGGACAGACCAGTTCCCTGACCTTGTTCTCCACATGGTTTGCACAAGAGCTGGTAGTGCCTGAGGAGTAGCTTAGGAAATGTGAATATGAGGTGAGGAAATGGGGGGAAAAGTAACATTTTGGGAGGGAGGAGAGGGATGAGATAAAGCTCACACCACTGCATCTTATTTATTTTATAATTGAGATACATAGGTAACCTTAACAAAAATAAAGGGGAAAATATGAACTAAACATAACTTGCCTACTTAAATTAATAGTTAACAGTGTTATTTCAAAAAAGATTAAAGAGTTTGTTTTCTTCCCTCTTGGTCACAAGATGGACTTCATACAAGCTTTGGCAAGTTTTCTTAAATCAATGCTAATTTCTTAATGTTGTCTTTATATTAAAGAGGTTTAGACTACAACTTTTATCAATTAATATCTGGGCTCATGTCTGCCATAGAGATTTCTTGAACTCTTTTCCTGTTTACAGCTGACAAAAATGTGGGTTTAAGTTTTAATACGATATACAGTATACACTATATCAATTTCTCCTTGCGTTTGCTACTTTCACAGTGTTAGTTTTTGACCCGTATTAGCAACTCTGAAACTCCAGGCAGCCAGCTGTAGAAGTTGGATAACTAAGGCTTTTGGTTGGTAATTTTCCAGCAAGACCAATCTGGAAAGTGACACAAGTGGAAGCCAGAAAATTGAGGGCACGTATCTGACATACTGTTCTGCTGATAAGCATGAAAGCCTTAAGTACTTCTTAGTTCCTTCAGCTTGTCATTTTCAAGTAATATTCATTATAGAATCAATTGAAATCATTATCTGTAAGTGCAATAACACTCCTGTAAACAAAAAAAAAACTTGAGTTTTCAATTATCATAGTTTTGCTGTGGTTTTGTTATCAAATGGAAGCATTACCTTTTATCTACTTTGATGTAACACAGGAAACACCTGAACTACTAAGAATCAGAGAAAAAAATTCATACTTGAATCACACTGACAGTTACAGTTACTATAGAATTAGCTTCTGTGTTAGCATAAGATTCTTTTTTTTTCCCCAAACATATTTGAGTCCAAGAACTCAGTTCTATTAATCAAGTTTTATTGAATGAATAATAACCAAAACTATCTTTTTTCAATGTTAACAACTGTCTTGGTGCACTCATTATTGCTGAATAGCTTTGAACAGAAGCCACATTCATGGCATAATTGTGGTTATTTTTCCCTTTAAATATTAATAAATAATTTTAGAGAGCTTCCATTTAAAAAAAACGAATATGTAAAAAACTTGGTTGGTGAACATGAACTGAGCAATTGCTCATGAACATCTCAGTACTTGTATAAATATTGCAAAGATACTGAAAAATCATCTCTTCAGTGTTAAAGTAGATCAACAACAACATAATATGATTTTAATCTTTATTAATACATCTAGCTTTGAGTCAGCTACAGATAAGCACAATTTAAGGATGTACTAGGTTGAAAAGACCATTTACACATTTCTGTAAAAAAGAGTAGTGCTAATATTAGACAGCATTTTTTTCAATTACTAAATGAAGTGTCTGGAAGCCTTGACTAAAGTTAGAAAACTACTATGAAAAGCACTATTCAAATAGAAGAAGAGAGGTGGGATGGTTTGAAGAGATTAAAATTTCAGTATTTGTAAACTTAAATACTTAATATATACTAGCAAAATAAAAGGATTATTGACAAGTTATGAAAATTTTAAAATGCATTTGAAAACCTGTATTATCTGCTTTTGATTATTTTAGCAGTCACACTTGCAAGTGCTTTCTGCAACCTTAATAAGTAGCTCTAAAATAAAAAGCTGGAATTTGAATCATGTAACCTTTATATCCACAAATCAGATTCATGGCAAAAGTGTGTGAGAGCTTCAACTCAAAAAACGTAGCAAGATGAGATGGTGACTTAATTCACCAAGTATATCACTGATAAAGCTATAACTCAAGCCATGAAGCTATTACTCTGATGCCAGGCACACTAGACTGCCTTGGATAAGTTCAATGTTTTCAGGTGGAGATTTACCAATTTAGACACCCTCTTTCTTAGCATATCAGAGGAACATGAGGATAGAAACTTCCTTCTTAAATTGTTCTAGTAGATAGAAGTAAACTGAAGATGGAAAGGGCCATGCCAATATTTTTAGCTTTGAAAAAGAAATTGCTTTTGGTTTGTTGTGAATTTTGAGCTAGATAACACAATACAAATAATGTGCAGGACAAGCTTGGCCCTGCACTGGCAAGTGTAAAGTCATTCTGTGTGAATAAGTTTATGCATCAGTGACACAAAAAAAAAAGAGAAACTTGAATAAGTTTTTATAGACTAGAATAAAATACTAGTTCTTGGAATTGGACCTTTATACTGTAGCTGGTAAGGGTTACCATGTTTTATAAAAGTATAAGATGAGTGACACCAAGGTCATATCTGATTGTTCTGGGCTTATTATCCTGTAAATTAGACTGGTCTTATTCAAAACACAAATTGCAGCTAATCTGAGTGGCCCAGCAAAAAATACACAGCCATCAGCAGAAAACATACAGAGAAACTCACACAGGTTTTATTATCTATTTCTACAGACCCCAAAAAATTATATAGGACGGCCAACCACAGGAGCAACAAAGGAAGCAATAAACCCACTCACTGCAGGTGACACAACACAAGAAAAGGCAAACTGAGCCAAAAAATATGACAACATAAGGAGATATCAACCATGCCCCATATCCCAACATAGCCAGGCACAAACCAATCCAACAAATACCAGAAAGATACATTACCCAATCCATTACCCTCATTGTCCTTGACTCTTTCATTGATACCACAAAACTCCTTCTCACCAACCCCTCCAGCAGCAGCTCCTCAATTAGCAGCTCCACTGGCCTTTTATCTCCACCCTCTAATCCCCACCTAACTGGCAGCTGTTTCACATTTCCTCTTTAGTTCTCAGCCTTTCAGAGTGTGCTTGGCCTGGCCTCCCCTCCTGGATGGCCCTCTCACAACAGAGGGGGACCATCCCTCATGTCAAGGTCTGGTATGGCATGTGTTCCCACCGCTCAACGCCTACTGGGTTGCAGCCAGCAGCAGAGCTAAAAGATCTTCTTGGTGGCAAACACAGAGGCCAAGCCAGTCTTGCCCTTGATTACAACAGGAGGCACCTGGGCAGCCTTAGCCCCTTTTACCTGGTTGTGAAATTCATCCAGGTGTGAAGGGTTTCAGGGCTTGGGGTTCAGACCCCAGCACTTCACTAAGGTACATGTGTGTAATCTGCAATGGGAGAAAAACTAAGGATCCTGGCTTCCTATTTCTGAAAAAACACTGAAGAATTTATTTCCCTTCATACTTTTTCTGACTTCTGTACTTCAGACTGTTCCATTTCTTTCATTTTCTGAATTGGTGATTGAATGGAAATAGATACGAATTTGAATGCATCTATGCAGGTATTTTAGGAAAATGTCATAACTACACGTAACAATGTAAAAGATGTTTAGTTTCAAAGGATCCATGCAATCTGCTTTAGTGGCCTATGTATATAAAGCCACAGGGACTAGAAAAATAGATGAAATCTGAGCGTACTGAATCTGATAAACTGACTACGTATTTTTTTTTCACCTGTACTGGAGGATATATACTGTGAGACAAAAAAAATCTGGAAGTTTGCTTAGCTTTTCTTTGTTGGTCAATATTATTTAATATATTTTAAAGAATAATGTGAGGAAAAACTTGTCAAAATATTGAGGGGTATTTGCAATACAGTTCCCTTCTAATGGAGTACAGGAGAACGAAGAATGCTGAAGTAAACCTCCAAATAGGAAATCTTCTCCATTGTGCTTGCAGCTTTGTTTTCTTAACTGCTTTGTGAATTTGTTTATAGAGTTACCATGGCCTTCAGTTTTGTAGGAATGTTCAGATTAATATCCGTCTGGATTTTAGTAGCTGGATGAGCTCTGTAGCACACCTCACCTCCTGTATAGATGAATAAAAACCTAAAGATATTCGATTGCCATGCTCAGAGCAATGTCTCCTTACACTGCAATGCATTGATATCTATTGCTATAGTTGTAAAAGTGTGGTGCTCAGAGGGCTGTATATTAACTGATTATCCTGCAAAGGATAAAGCTATTCCAATGTCTAAACTTTGAGAAATCATGATAGCTCTCCATGACTCCAGAAATCTGACAATCAAAACTGTTTCCCTCTCCCCTGAACATGAGTCTTTGACCCAAGGCTAGTATCTTAAACTTTTCTCCTCTCTATGCCACACAGCCTTACATTGTAGTGTTGAGGAAAATCAAAACAAGTTTGAGTCCATTAGTGAGAAGGACTACTATATTTCTCTAAGAGCACAAACATCTGTTATTCTTAAAAGAAAAATTATTTTGGGTAAGGCATTCACTTGAGGAAGTGCAATTTAGTCCCTGTAGATTCAGTTCTCTCTTGTAGGAGTTAATTAATGGGGATCCAGATCCAGTTTCATTAAAATTTCTTTTTGATTTGGATTTTGAACAGTATTATAACAGTAAATGAGGGCAAATGAGGAATGATTGAAGACATAGTGTCTTTACAGCATCTTTCCTGTAGCTGAGGAGAAGGTTTTATTGGTTAATCTGGACAACTGCACTGTCTGCTGTTTGATCATTTTTGGCCTATCCAAAAGATGTCTTCCCTCCCAAAGAAAACTCATGAAGTGAATTCCCTTAACAAAAGGTTTCTCTGCTAGCACAGAGTACATGGTTGAACATGGTGTGGTATAGCTTGTGATGTGGTTTAACAGATCAAAAAATAACGAATTCATGCTCAAAAAAAGAAAAAAAAATCTTTAATACTTATACATTTCATATCAGTTAATTTGAAATGACAAGGATGTCCAGTTTCTTAATCTTTAATCCTTCTTAGCTGAGTTCAGATTAGAAAGTACCCATTTTAATTGAAAGCTCACATTCCTCCAGTCTCCTGGGTTATGCTAAAAGCATGAGAGCTGATAACTCTCCTGTGTGGCAGATACACATAGTAGCTGCAACTGTCATAGTGCATAGAATGTGATGCTGCAGGTAAAGTAGTTCAATATAATATTTTCTTCACTGTGTCTGAAAAGTTACACTTAAAATCACATCTGATAAATGATTATGTTTTAGAAGAGTAAACAGTAAAAAAAGCATGTAGAATAGGAAGTGACCTGAACTGAAACTGCATTGTGGAGATGTCAGCATGGTGTGGCAGTTCAGTGATAAGTTATTTCCTGCCTGTGTTTATGCATTCATCTTTTTTGCTTCTTAATAGAACTTCTAAAAGCCTTTTACTCTCTGACCTCCAGCTGTCAGTAGTGACCATCAACAGTATTTCATTGTTGATCCTTTTTTTTATTATTATTATAGCAATAATCTTGCAAACATATGTAGAATAAATGAGAGATTGAACATACTAAACAGCTTTTTTGAATTCCATTTTGGTCACTGCTTAAGATAAATTCCTAGAATGCTCCACGGACGTTTGAGCCTTTTCTGTGGCTTGCCGAATGTATTTTCTGTTCACTCCTGACAGCTAAATGCTTCAGCAAAATTCACTCTTTGTTCTGTGGGGGTGGAAAAAATAGTTTACAAGGTTTTATGCAGGGGTGATTGGAAACAGAAGCAAAGCCACTGCTGATATCACAGATGCACAGACGCTTTAAGGAAAAAAAAAACCCACCTTGAAGCATGCACATAATTTTTAGCAATTGATGTAGTGGCAACCACTGAAAACAAGATAAGATTTAAAAGTATCATTTTATATAACATGGCATTGACATACTAAATGTGAGGTGGTGTGATTGTAAACAAGATTATTTCCCATAGAGTACACAAACACACCTTTATATATTTTCAGACAATTATCTGTTCCTTGTTAGTTTTTGGGGTTTTTTTATCTTAATGATCCCTCAGCCATTACTCTCTCTGAGTATCCTAAATTATAGGCAACAAATGAGGTATAGGAAACCCAGACCCCTGTTACTGCATTTGCACATCTCTGACCCTAACCCATGGATTTGGAGTGCTGAATCATTGGCATAGAGTCCTGACTCTAAAAGGAAAAGGGGACTGGCCACTTGGGAGGAATATAGGAACATTGCCAGGTTATGCAGGGATGCAAAAAGGAAGGCTAAGGCATTCTTGGAAGTAAATCTGGTGAATGATGTAAAAGACAACAAGAAGGGCTTCTTCGAGTACATCAGTAGCAAAAAGAAGACTAGGGAAAATGTGGGCCTGTTGCTGAATGAAATGGATGCCCTGCTAACAGAGGATACAGAAGAGGCAGAGTTAGTGAATGCCTTCTTTGCTTCAGTCCTTACAGCTAAGACCAGCCCTCAGGAATCCCTGTCCGTGGAGATAGAAAGTCTGGAGGAAGGAAGACTCTCCCTTTGTCAGTGAGGATTGGGTTAGAGATCATTTAGGTAAACCAGACACCTAATGTCCATGGCCTCCAATGGGATGCACCCATGAATGCTGTGGGAACCTGCTGATGTTATTGCTAAGCCACTCCCTATCATTTTTCAAAGGTCATGGAGAATGGCAGAGGCATTTGAGTACTGGAGGAAACCTACTGTCGCTCCAGTCTTCAAAAAGGGCTAGAAGGAGGACCAATGCTTAACCAATCTGACAGCCTTTTATGATCATTTAACTAACTGGGTAGATGAGGCAAAAGCAGTGGATGTTGTCTACCTTGACTTCAGCAAGGCTTTTGACACTGTCTCCCATAACAGCCTTATAGGTAAGCTGAAAGAAGTGTGGGTTAGATGAGTGGACGGTGAGGTGAATTGAGAACTGGCTGAATGACAGAGCTCAGAGAGTTGTTATCAGCGGTGCAGTCTGGTCGGAGGCCTGTAACTAGTGGTGTTCCCCAAGGGTCAGTAATGAGCCCAGTCTCATTCAACATATTCATCAGTGCCCTGGATGAAGTGTATGCTCAGTAAGTCTGCTGATATCACAAAACCAGAAGGGGTGGCTGACACACCAGAGGCTGTGCTGCCACAGGGAGACATGGACAGGCTGGAGAGCTGGGCAAAGGGGATCCTAGTGAGGTTGAACAGGGGCAGGTGTAGAGTCCTGCACTTGGGGAGAAATAGCCACATGCACCAATGCAGGTTAGGGGCTGACCTGTTGGAAAGCAGCTCCACAAAGAAGGATCTGATACTCCTGGTGAACAATAAGTTAACCACGAACCAGCAGTGTGCTCTTGTGACCAAGAAGGCCAATGGTATCCTGAGGTGCATTAAGAAGAGTGTGTCCAGCAGGTTGGGGGAGGTTGTCCTCCCTTTCTGCTCTGCCTTAGTGAGAGCACATCTGGAGTACCGTGTCCAGTCATGGGCTCCCCAGTTCAAGAGACAAGGAACTACAGGAGAGAGTCCAACGGAGGGCTACAAAGATGATTAGGGACCTGGAACATCTCTCTTACGAGGAAAGGCAGAGAGACCTGGGTCTGTTTAGCCTGGAAAAGAGAAGACCGAGAGGGGATCTTATCAATGCTTGAAAATATCTAAAGAGTGAGTGTCAAGAGGATGGGGCCATACTCTTTTCAGTGGTGCACAGTTATAGGAAAAGGGGCAACAGGCACAAAGTAGAATACAGGAAGTTCCACCTATACATAAGGAAAAAGTTCTTTACTATTAGGGTGATGGAACACTGGAACAGGCTGCCCAGAGAGGTGTGGAGTCTCCTCTGGAGACTTTCAAAACCCACCTAAACATGTTTCTGTGCAACCTGCTCTAGATGATTCTGCTTTGGCAGGGGGATTGGACTGCATCATCCCCAGAGGTCCCTTCCAATCCTTTCTATTCTGTGACTATGATTCTGTGACTTTTCCCTTTTCAAACTGGAAAGCACTTGCAAAATTAGCCATCTGGTTTTGGCATAACAGATTGAGACATTCCCTGCTCAACAAAAAGATGGCTGCCAGGTCTGACTCAGCTGTGCAATGTAATTAAAGGTCTCAGGAGTGACCAAAAACTATACTATAAAATTTCAAAGCTGAGGATTTGTTCCTGTTCATTTATAATAGTCATTTACTAAAGATCCTACCATAAGATTGTTTGGTTATGCTAGTGCTGTAAGAGATGAATAAGCTTAAATAAAACAGACACTACCGAACTTCTAAGCCAGAAGAAAATATAGTGAATATTTCTGATTTTTTTCTTAGGTCTTTGGGTCTTTGTGATATGCAAATGATGGATTTAATTGGAAGGTTAATGTGGGAAAATTGGTTCTGGACTTTAATTTTTTTTTTTTTTTAGCTAGAGAATTACCAATAATTTTACTTTCCAAAAATGCTACAAATCAACCAGCATAACCAAAGGTGACTTTTGAATCACCTTACTTGTAAACCTTCAGTTTGAGAGATAATGTAATGAAAGTATTTTCAAGTTTGAAGAATTTATTTTTGCTAATTTAACCTAAATTGAACTGAAGAAAGATTGCAGATGGAATTTCCCCCTGTCATGCTCTTCATTATATTCAACTGAGAATAATTATCAAATGCCCTGATTACATAGACAGTGATACCACCCTTCCTTTTGGCTCTTTTTCCTGCAGAATGAAAAGGCATCCTGTACTTCAAATGTGCGATATCTGCCTAGAAATGCAAAAATTGTTAAGATTCAAAAGCTTTCCTTCTTTTCTTCCCAGCTAAATTCCAACATTTCAAGTCAACAAAGTTGATTAACCTAATACTGACTACGCTGTGTATTCTTATTGTGATCCTGATAGACCTAATTTACCACTGACAGCACTAAAAAAGATTCCCCATTTAGCTTGTTCTCCCACTCTCCAGATAACTCATTAGTGAGCCCTGGCTTTGCTTAATGCCTGCAACACAAAGAGTAAATTGGTTTGCATAAATCATTCACTACCTTCAAGGGACAAAATATTTTGGCACACTCTGAATTTTATATTTCCTTGATTTTCTGTTCAATGGATTTAGAAGTCAAATTTACATATTCCCCACAGGCAGACCCTGTGTCTAGCTTGGTATAGCAAGCACTGAATTTATGTTAAAGTAAGGCTATATCACTAAGCAAAGTGTTTAAATGTAGTCTGTCATGAAGTAGAATTACACCCATGGGATCCAGAAGTGACTGGAGCAGCCTGTTCACCAATGCACTGAATGTAACAAGCAGTAATGATGATAAGATCTCTAAATGGGACATGTTGTATTTCCTTCTGGATATTATCAGATACTCATAAAATCTCTGCATTTCCTATTCCAATATACAACTGTTTCTAATTTGTAAATTTAAGTACATTTTGAATTATGCAGGCTGATGCTACCTATTATGGCAGAGAATGTATATAAAGCCCAATTAAAATTATGAGAAAATCTTGAAATATATCATTAATCAAAATAAAAAGAAATTTAAAAATGTCTCTCCATCATTCAACAGACCGGTTAACTCAAGTTAAATATGCAAAGATATTTTGGTGCATGGTAAAATCTTTACATTAAGTACTGTTTTATAACATGAAAAGCCTTTCAAATTTGCTTTTGTTGTAAAATTTGGCTAAGTGAAGTTGAAACTAAAGCGAGTTTCTCTCCTTTCTTCTCTGATTTTCCTTACTTCTGCCTCATGTTTTTATTCTGTTATTCCTCTTCCAAAAATGTGATGTCTCCTTTCCTTCATATACTGTTTATCTTTTTATTGGCTTTGCCAGTCATTTTTATGGTGTATTTGGGAGTACGTTCAACCTATTTTTAGGCCCTTATGTTTAAGTTGTCCTCTTCCTGACAACTTTTTTTTAAACTTTTTTTTTATTATTTTAACTCTGCCATGTCACTCTGCCTGTCTTTTTTGTGTCTTTAGTGCTCACATGCTTAGATAAAACAATTACACAAAACTTACATGTTATCTCCTGTTACACAGTTTTAGTGTGCTTATGTTTGAATTCACTGCAAGGCAATATTAATAACAACTCTATAATTTATACCTGTCATAGGCCTCTGATTTGTCTATATTCCCCAAATTACTTCCTGACAGACAGAAAACATGGGGAAACTTCGTGTGGTGATCAGGCATTTCCAGCTGTATGACAGTTCCTGTGCAGTTCATCTTCACATCACTATTAGATTTTTGGTTGCCTCCATAATGTGCATGCAGACCTACTGTACCACATATGTGGAGCCTATCTGGAAACAATGGATTTTTTATAGAGGAGCTCCACAGAGTGTGCATGCATCTTTTTGCCTGCAACCTGAGAAAAACATCACAGCATCTGTCAGTTGAGTAGATTTCTTTCCTGTTCTGTTGAGGTTGTTTTTCGGAATCTGATTTACAGTGTTCATATCACTTAACTCATCTCTGTATGCCTGGTTGAGGATCATAGGATGTAGGGATACTATGAGATAGGATGTTGCCTATGAGATAGGATGTTCGCTAACCTTTGGGTTAGTGAATATTCTCATTCACATATGTGCAATTATTTTCTTTAAATGTTGTTGAGACTTCATAAAAGCTAAAGAACTGAGGAAACAAACATGAAAAAATACTGCCTAGAGTGATGTGATATAAAAGCGTAAGTATAAATGTCTCCTATGATCAAATATACTGAGGTTCATATGGCAGTACAGTGACAGCACTGCCATTGTAAATGAAAGTAGTAAAACAGTCATAGGATCTCTTGGGGAAAAGAAAGAAAAATGGAGTATACTTTCAGCTTTTTATTCAGGAACAGAGTCTAGAGAAATGCCACAAGTAAGTAAATTATATATCCTTCTAAGAAATACATTTGTTTGTCCACTAGGGAAAGTGAATTCCTTCACTTTCAGCTTTGCAGTCTGAGTCAAATGCTGCAGATTTGGGGAACTATTCAACCTTTGTCTTTCTGCTACAGATGTTAGTTGTGTTATTGGGTATTTTATCTCAAGGCTGAAAGGGGTGGAAGCACATTAGCAGCTAGTGCTCTAAAAGGGAAGTGGAGCTATTTCTATGAAAATATATAAAGGAAAAAAAACTCTAAGCAATTCCAAGGCCAATAAAAATAATGAATGAGCTATGCTGCCCCATTAGATGCCTTTTTTTTGTTAGCTAAATAACAAATTTATGTTTTAGTGTTTCTGTTTGGTTTTGCTTCTTCCTAGCCCATCAAGAAATCTGCTGACAAAAGGGAAGACATTCTTCCCCAGGCGTATCACATAAGCCTTAAGGGGAGCATAAAGAAACTTCCAAATAATTTCTTAGCAATACCTTGTACCATGTTAAAGACAGTAGCACATTAATTTCCCTGATGATTAATGTGAGCCTCTGCCTGTCTCCCACCCCAAAAATTAACAACTTGGTAAAAAGAGAGGTAAGAGATTTATGTCTCAAATACCTCTCATTTCATTCTCATGGGCATCTGCCTGCACAAAGAAAGCTGTATTGATTACCACAGTGATCTACCACTCATTTTGAATAGACAGCAAGCTTGAATGTTAGGCAGATTAAATTCTTTCAACCATCAAAATGAAACTTTTTAAATCAAGACTTAGTTTTGTAGAAGATTGTAAGGAGCCTGAATGTCTGTCTGAAATGCAGAATATAAAGGAAAGCCCCTGCATGTCAGGGAAATTAGGGAAATAAAGAGGAGAATGGAGTTAGCCCTAAGCAGAACCAAAAATACCTCTTTTTTTTTTGCTTTTTTTTTTCTGAGCCACAAAGCATACGCGTGAAATGTTCAGAACTGAGTATACTCACAGAAAACTGTAGCTAGAGGAGGTGTTACCTCTTTCAATAAAAATCTTGAAAATGATTTTTTTTTCACAAAATAAGAATAATCTGTTCTGTAAGAAATTGCCTATAAAAACGCATTATTAGAGAAATCTTAAGAAGCCTAAACATTTTTTACTCAATCAATTATAGAAGACATCAAGGTCTGCTTACAGTTTCAGTCTGTGAGTAGTTGACCTAGTACATTGTCATGATCTAAAGCCTGAAGGTCTTTCATTCACTCGCAATCATCACAGGATCAGGCCCTTGGCATGCAATGTGTAGCGTGTGCTGAGAGCCCCCACTGGCTGTTCTTTCATACAAAGTGCAAAAATGCTACTCTATGAAGGCGTAGGGGAAGGCTAAAAACAGGAGAAACAGACAAAAGATGATAAATAAAGAGGCTCCTACCTGTTGGAGGAACTTTTAGAATTTTTCCCAACCTCTGAGATTTATGGGATATTTTGGAGGTGCAAAAGAGTCTGAGAGGGCAGGCTTAAACTTCTCCTCACCTTTTTTTTTTCCCACACATATACATTTTACAACATGGAGATTTTCACAGGGATTATTTAAATGTATGACCCAAAGTTTTTACAGCTAAATAGATGTAAAGACATGGCATCTGTTTACCTCACAGGCTGTAATGAATCTGGAGGAAACAGTTTCTGTTGAGGATGTTTGAATAGCTTTTATATTATCTTTTATTCTTTTAAGCAAAAACTAAACTATACTCTAGTAAAGATATTTAAATATCAAAAGGAAAGAAAGTGATAATTACTTCTCTCAAATGTAATAAAAGCTATGCTGTCTCACTATCACTGTTGCCAGATTTATATGCCAAACAAAAGACAATGTACTTTTTTCAGACATTTCCCTTAATCAGCAGGAATCTTGAAATAAAAGCTCTATCTGATTACTAGCCTTAAATGTTAATCTCCTTTCTTTGTCAGGTCCCTGCTATTACTTCAGAATGTTTGAATTTAGATTAATAGCAAGAAGACATGTCTATGCAATGCAATCATGTAGCTATTAGAAGAGCAAATATCTTAACAGCTCAGACGGAAGTGAAAGCCAAGAGAGACAAGGTTTAAATTCAGAAAAATGTAGCTTTCAATGTAGGTGAGAACAGGGGAGATTATGAGTTGTTTGTGACAACCACCTCACTATTTATTTAGCAGAAGGTTTGTAGTGGAAATTAAACTATGACTTCCAAGTATTCCTCAGTATCCATGGAAATAAATAGATGAAATGAAGGTATTTGTAGAGTGGGAATTTATTTACTTATTAATCTAGCTTGTAATGCTTTGGGAAACTATGTCAATTTAAAATATTTGTTTATTTGCAAGTCATGTGGTTTCATTTTTGGTTTTGTAATGTGAATAAATCAGACATTCAAGTGTTTTAAAAAACCCCACAAAACTTCAATAGTTCTTTTACATTGTGGGGTGTCTTCAGGGGTTAGTTTGAGCAGTCTTCAATCCAGAGATAGTTTTAGACTGGAATTATCAAGTTATCTGCAAATTATGGGCTCAGCTCTGCAAAATTATCCCTGACTTTGATGTCAGGGATGAATTTTCAGGACATTATTCTGTTAGGATAGCTCTCTTGTAATTGAAGAATAGCAGCTTTTCTTTGTGTTGTTCAATTGTTTTCTACCCTCTAGTTTTCTTCCCCATACTTAGATTGGTTTAGTAGTAGGTATAGTCCTTGGATAGTTGCATACTTAGTACAGTGGTATAAAATAGGAATTTTCATTTGACTGGATTCTCTCCATTTAACCTGATTTTTCATTAAAATGTTCATATTTCAACTGGATAAGGCTGGATTTGATCAGAAAAAAAGAATGTTTCCATTTTCTCCTAAAAACCCCAACAACCTAACAAAATAACAACAGTAAATCGCAAAAACACTGGGAGAAGTCATAGCTTATGTTCAGACCCAAATTTTGTTCTTACTTTGTGTCACTGTTAGTGCCTCCAATTGAGTATGGAGTACTCCTCAGAGAAAATTCATTCTCTTCCTCAAATTAGCTAAGGGGGAAAAAAAATGAGCAGCTGGTTTATTTTTCTGGCTCCCATCTGAATGTAAAGCTTCTAGGGGTTGTTGAGACCGTTTTGATATGATTGTTGTCCCACCCTCTTTTCATTTCTCGTAACAAATACACATCAGACACTGTTTCCAGATTTCTGGATAATCCTGGTTTGGTAACTGATTATGTTTTTTTTTTTTTTCTTTTTCTCATTTTAAGGCTACACTGGCAGCATCTTTCAAAGCATTTGCAAAAGATTTTTCTCTTTACAGCACTGTTGAAGTGTAAATTAAGTAAAAGAATAAAGTAGAAGACATGATGCTAAAACATAATTAAGATTCTCTACATTGCATGCACTTGTGTCATGAGAACAAGTTTAGCTTGTAAAGAGGAGGTTTCCTTTTTTCTTCTGTTCCTTCAATGACTGTGAAATAATAAAAGGATTCAGAAGTAAACTAAATGCAAGAGTCAGGTAAAGAAGGGCTTTATTAGCTGCAGCTTGGTTGGAAAGCAGTGCCAAACGTTGTATATATTTACACGGATTATACAAACAATAGAATAGCCCATTTTTATGGCCTTCCACTTAACTATTCTCCTATGCCCATAATTGACTTTCATTTACTAACAATCACTGCTAGCAGTGATATCCTGAATGTTTCAGATCAGACTCCTTTTCTATTTCACATTGTGTTACAAGGTAGTGGCTGTTGCTAGGCATGCAAGGTCATGGCTGAAATGCCGTTGCTTTAGCTATCTACATTCAGCTATTTTCATTTCCTGATGAGGATCTGAGGCTAGTCAAGCAATTAAACTAAATGTAAAAATAATTTTGATGGCTCAGTGGTTCCATCATGAGAGTGTTATCCTATTCGGCCAAACAGTGCTGCTTATATGCAGTCTGCCTAATGGGTGGTTTTAGGTGTTTCCTAGAGATTCAGGAGACCAAAACATGAACAGCAACTTCTCACTGTAGTTTGAAAGCACTGCAATAGCGATGTTCCTTAGTAGGAATGAATGATACCCCTAAGTCGTAGTGTGGTAAATGAGTATTCATGCTGGGAAAAAAAAAAAAAAAAAAAAAAAAGGACAAGCTTTGGGAGGTGGCATTTGATAGAATTTCAAAATTATTTTTGCTTGGTTAAAAAAGTAAGTAAATGGCTAAAAATATTTCAGTACAATCTTTATTAAAGTATAGTAAGTTCAGAATCAATCAGATTGATCATGCATTTGGAACTAATGGCAATGACATTATGTTGAATGCTCTTAGTTTGTGTGTAGCTCTTGTTTGTCTTTGCATATGTAACGGTGTGATACTTGCTCTAACAATTATGAAAACGGACAGAGCAAGTCTTCCATATTTTAAAGTGGGAGATTCCATTTACATTTCTCTTCCACCATCAACAAGCAATGCCACTGTGGGAGTATCTCCCTCATGGCTCTGTGCGTGTGACAATGACCCATGAAATGACACCCATGATGGTAATAGACACACAGACAAGAGATATATTGTGGTTTACTCTCTCAGATATCCCCTTTCTGATTTCTTATGGCATCCTTCTAGACTCTAAAACAAATGTCATCTTATGCTGATTCCACATGGTTGATCTTTAACTTTGAAAGAAGTTAGCACGTTGGCTACAAGGGATTAAGAGAGCCAAAAGAAAATCCATTGTTTGCAGCATCTCTGGATAAGCCATTTTAGAGCACATCATGGAAACACTATGAAAGCCGGATCAGATTACTGTGCAGTTGTGGAGGTTCTGCTTAATTTTAGTGATTCACAGATTCATGTATAAAATGTGACATTTGGTCCTGTTAACCTTAATAAAGAAAATAATTTAGCTTTTTCATGGTTAGGGCTGGGCCAGCCACTAGGCAAATGACAGATGTTCTTTTTCAATTCATAAATCTGTCTCCCTTATTTCCTCTCTCTTCCCCCTTGGTGAGGGAGAGGAGTTAGCCACAACCTACTCCTAGCTATGTTCTTTCCAACAGTGAGTTTATAGCATATATGTATTAAACCAGTTGGTTTCTGGGAGAATGTAGTCTTGTCATGCTTGTACAGTATAGTTTAATTTGTACAGGTTAACCAGGCCTATAACATATATACTTCTGACCCTAAAGGCTGTGTAATCTGTACAGCTAGAAAGACTGGATGCAATTGCTCTGTTTTGTTCTAGGTCTTCTGCCATTTCTATTCCTACAATGCTAGAGAATATTTACTACAGTTTAAACTTTCCCTAAAAAGTATCAGACTTCTAACTCTCATCCCAATCATTTACTCATTTGACAACCATAGGTAAGCCCAGCCTGTCAGGACTGATATACAGGAAATGGGACAATGACGCTGGTTTAAGTCGTAGCTAATAAAATGATGGCTCAGGCCTCATCTTGAAACTTCAGGAAGATTTAACTTCACTTTCTGGTTTCACTGAGCTAATTTTCTTTGCCTATTAATGTCAATCAGTCGACAACTTGTTGTTGTTGTTGTTAAATAAATCAAAAGAAAAAAAATCCAAAGTAGACCAATAAGATAACTATGTTACACACTGTAGTGATAACTATTTCACAGTCCACCTCTCTAATGAGATTATGAGGCAACTGCTAAATCAGCGGTTTGCCTGCTTTTATCATGGAATATTCATCTCATTCATAATTTGCTGTTCTCAAGGTTCTACCTGGTAGCAAGCCCTTATCTAAATTGTAGCTGATCCTATGCTGTGAGCTGTTTCTTTTCTGTCACCTTACTTCTCACACTTCTGTCACGTTCGGTTAGCCATTCCCTACTCCACCAGTTGTTCCTTGCTGCTCCTTCCCTAATCACTGCTTGCTCAGCAATCTGTTCTGACTACTGCAGTTTTAGCAATAATTTATGTTAACTCATCTCTTAGAATACAAACATCACTGAGGATTGAGACAGTCTATACAGCAAACACCACTTATCCAACTTAGACTGCTTTACTGGAAACTTAAAATATCCCAGTTTTCTTTTGTCATAGCCCTCAACTTTTCATCCACAGCACTACAGAACTGATGCTTAAGGTGAACATTTACCTCAGAAATAGAGTTGCAAGCTGGCAACTATTTTCCTATTTCTTACAGCTCCAGACTTTTCTCTGCTTAGCTTATGGACCTCCTTTTCAATAACTACCAAACACAATAAAATAGGAGATGTTTAAAAAGATCACATTTTGTTACTCACTTTCATTTATCTTCTTTTCTCTCTGTCACATATCCACACAGTACTCTTCTCAGGCTCCTATACTCTATGAAAATCTCCTGTGGCTTTCTTTTATGATCCAACTATCAGGTTTAATTCAGAATGTAGAATTTCCACTCTGCAATTGTAGGACTACAGTAACGTATGGAATGTCAACTCATTTCTCTAACCCCAACATTAATTTTGAGCCCTCTGAATACAGAATTTCTTTATCTGCCTTTTTCTTTGAACAAGTTATTCCATTCAAAATTCAGAAACATCTGGAACAAATGTAGATTTCCATCCAGTGGTAGTTAGAAAAACGGCATCAGAATAAATTACAAAGCCACCAGATTTCGGCCACACTCTAAATGCCTCACTAATCCCAATTTAATCAATAGAGGGAAGGTCAACACTGAGAATAGAAGTACAAATAGTTGATCAACATATAGAAAAAGTGAGCAAGGAAAGGAATCCTCTTCAAATGGATGAAACAATGAAGAAGGAAAAATCTTAATTTTAGAAAGATTAAGCATGGCAGTTCACTGTTGCATCTGATTGGTCATAACAGCATATTGTGGACAGCCAGCAATATTAGTCATTTCAAGAGGAATGGAGTTCAACTGCATAGCACCACCACAACACTGCTTTAACAGCTTGATGTTCTCAGGTAACATCAGAAAAAATACTCTACCCATATGAGTATCACAAAGTACCAGTTTGTCATTCCAATGATAGTCAGCACATCTTCATTTGAATAAAAGTAGTAACGTTCACTGAGGAAACATACTCAGTTTTGAAGGTCATTAGCTTTCTCATCCAAATTTGTGTTGTCTGTGCTATTCTGAGAAAATCGCATACACCTTCCTGGAAAAAAGAGTAAGCGTTTACTTTTCATAGAATTCCATAGAAGTCTAAGCAACTCCCATTAATTGCTGTGATGTATCACAGACCTATTTAGTACTCCCTCTCAAACAGCATCAAATCTCTAATGGATCAAGATACTTACCGTTTATCATACAGAAGTAAATTTCCTATCTCTGTTGAAACTCAGAACTTGTTGATGGGTATCATACATCTGGCTGTTTTCACATGCCATGTCCCCTGCACTGGTAGCTGGCTGTAATATTATTTAAAGCTTTTTCTCAGTAAGACATAATCTCCAGTTTCTGTGGATCTATCTTCTTTGTACTGGCACTGGACTGCACATGCTGTGAAGAACCTATCTGATAAGTCACCTTTGAAGTGAGAGCAAGGTTTTTGTAAGCAAAGGCTCACAAATATGAGCTCCATGCTCACAGTAATCACAGTGGCGTTTTCCACCTCAGTCTTCTTTTCCTGAGAGATCTCTTCATAGTGCACATGCTTTCTAAAAGCATTGGCCGGATCCACCTTTTTCTTGATGTGAGTTGGCTGTGATAACCATGGGCCATGGACAATAACCTTGTCACAGGCAGATGCTTCTGTCAGCCTTGAGAAAGCACAAAAGCACTGGACTGCCCTCCCCTCAGCACCGACAGAGGGACCACCTCATACCGTGAGCTCAGGGTGAAGACCTTTCAAAGAAAAGCAGCATATTGTGTGGAATGCTATGTGCTGTTTTCATGCTTTGTAAGAAATAGAGACAATATAGTTTGCATTACCCCAAGGGTGCTGATGTTTAACAATGGAGAGACTCCTGCCTGATCAAAATAAAGGTGTACAGTGCTTTATACCATCTTTCTAGCTGCTTTTTTATCTTGAAGGAGCTTAAGATTCCCCAGAATCTGCTATCTTGCAAGCACTGTATCTGAAATGCAATTGAATAGATAGCATTTGTCGAACAGATACTGCCAAATGGTTATGTCTACTATTTATGCCAGGGATGCTTGTAGCTGCTACAGAGTGACAACAAAATATTCACTGTAATTCTCTGAAGATCTGTCCTAGAATAAATTATTTGGTTTGCGCCTTTCTACTAGTAAGTGCTATGGTCAGAATAGGAGTCTGGTGTTCAAGAAGGTTTTTGGTATCATACATTCAAAGGGCAAGTGATGAATCTTCTCGTTTGAAATGACTGACAGTACGCTGAGGCACTGGAGTGAATAGAGCTTTAATAAAAGTTTCTTGCAAGGAAATCGTATTTCTGGTACACCTGCGAGGGTACCTTAAGTGCTTTAGTAAAGATCTGTTTGAAGCAGGCAGTAATATGGAATTATGTTGAAAATTTCTTTCAGAGGTATTGAGAGAAGCTGCCTTATACGATATCATTAATATCTTGTAAAATGGAGTTTGTGTTTAAGTAAAGCAATTCATGCTGAGCTACATATATTTAAATTGGTTGCTAGGCTAGCAGTGAAGAAAAAATATCTCCTTGAAGAAAGTTTAACTTTTCATTCTTCACAAAGTTCTTGCCTGTTGAGATCACTTCTTCAGCACACTTGACTTAATTGAGTTTCTTAGAGTAAGAAATACATTTTGTTGAAAATGTGAGACTTAATAGCCATTTAAAGTTAAGTTATATTTGGAGCATGAATATGTAGTATGACACAGATATTTTAACTTGACCGCATCTCATTATTTGGAGGAAAGGCTGTTATACTTACAATGAACCTCATAAATGTTATGAACGGATACTTACCTAAAGCAAATAAACAGTCATTGGTATGTACATTTGGCTAGTACTTACCATGAATCTGAACATGGATTTCGCTGGAGTGAAATCTAGGATGCATAGCATTTTGAGCTTGAACTCTTTCAGCAAGTGCTCCATTTAACTTGTGCAGCAAGGAGGTTTAGCATACTCATTCACAGTGCTCTCACAAAGATGTAGCTCTTGATCAGTATTGTCAGCATGACCTTGAAGTCTTAATTATTAAATTGTTTAATACTATTCCTTGCAAAGATGACACATTAATTTCTCTGCATTCCTTTTTCTCAAGATATTTTTCACCAAAAGGCTAGCAATTTTATTTCGCTACTTATTATCTTGATTTAAAGGTTGCTCGTATAGATTATAGAGCACTTCTATTTAGGGCATTAAAATTTATCACTCAGATGCAGCAAATAGCTACAAGTGTGTGGTCGTTTACCGTCCTGTAAATGATCCTGTTTGTCACAGGAGGTAGACTGAGCTTGGGGGATGTAACCTCTGAAAGCTGCATGCTTTCCATAGCAAAACCTAGAACACAGCTACCTGCTTTTGCCTGCCCTGAATGGAACTGGCAAGCCCAATAGTACCCAGTAGCTGCTTAATGCGATGTTGCTTATGTTAGAAAAATAGGAAAGGAAAGAGGAATTATGAATATATGTGAGGAAAATCATGACGTTCTGTCTTCAAATGTGATTTCTTTTACTCTGTGTTTACAAGCAAAGGAGGATTGAGAGCTGTGTTCACATGAAGCATATGTTTATTTTTCCTTAGCGGCCAGTATTTACTGCACTCTTTATTCTGAATCCTCCTGAGCAATATAGGCAGGGATGAAGTCACCACTTCTTGCCTGCTGGTCAGTATCAAACAGTTATTTCAAATGGTTTTCTCTTTATATTTACTCTCTCACAAAACCATTGTTTATTTTAGTCTATGGAAAAGTCTCTTTCTTCTTTTCATTTTGCTTTGCCTTAAGTGTTCCTGCTTCAGCAGCTAAGTTGAGGCTAGGGATTCTGGCCAACCTCAAGGAAGAGGGTATTTTATTCTCGGCTAGGCAAAAGGGCAAATATAGAGTCGCTCATATGTATTCCTTCTCGTATTCCTTGTCTCTCCCTTCTCCATCATAAAAGATACTTCACTGCACATTAACCCCAAGGCTTTGCTTCATCATCATCCTCCCCACCCCAGAACCTGAGAGAATTATCTCAGGATGTCCAGGGAGAGAAAGCAAGAGACATGGTCAAACCATCAAGCTCCAATAAGACAATACACTCACTTTGCCTTCTGGAACAGAAGCTGACTCCAGGACTCTTGCTTTAGTCATATACAACATAAACCATTCTGGAATTGTAATATCTTTCTGCTGTCTTCCCAGCAGATTTAGTTTCTCCTTCATCAAATGAAATACTGTATTTGTTAAACTTACCTATGACTGTTTGACTGGGTGCTGAGGTTATAAAAACTGCTTATCTGCACTTAATGAAGAGCGTTTGCAGTAATTTTAAGAGTATCTTGGCTATTCAAGTCTTGCCTTCTGAGTATATTGTGGATATGGAACAAACATCTGAATTTTCCTTTAAAATTTCATCAGAGGCATAGTTCTCAAAAGTCACTAGTTTTGTGACAGTCCAGGAGTGCCATCCACAGGATGAAATTCATATTTTTGTGCCACTGAATTTCTTTGATGCTGCTGTTGGAAAAAAAGTAGTTAAAAACAAGAAATAAAATTCAGCAATTTTATTTTTATATCAATTAATCATTTTCATTAAACCAAACAAAAAACCCTTTCTCTTAGCTAATCTTAACCTTTCTATTGGAATCAACTGAATATGATTCAAATCTTTAAGCAGTTCATAATTGACTTATTATATTTCATAGAAAGTTAATGGTACAAATACATGAGAGCTTGTTCTCTCAACAAAATAACTTAGCTATGATATATTTTATTTCAAAGACTCTGTTGTAGTTTAACCCTATGTGTTGGGTTTTTGTCTGGTGGGATTTTGATAGCAAAAGAGGGGGCTACTGGCTTAGCTCCTGTAAGAAGATTCAAGAAGCTCCCCCAGCACCAAGTTGGACCCGCCTCTGGCCAAGGCCAAGCCTCTCTGCAAAATATATTTAAGAGGGGAACATCTGTTGGGAAAATTCCTTTGTTTTGGGAGCTATTTCATTTTGGAGAGGAATAGAACCTGAGAGAGGGAACCATGAGGACACCCAGAGCAGTGAGGATGGAGAAAGAGAGGCACAGCAAAGCAGCCACTTCCTCTCAGCCCATGGTGAGATGGCAGCGCGAGTCGTTGCAGCCCTTAGAGATCAACAGTAGGGTAGAATCCCATCTGCAGACCACAGAGGACCCAACACAGGTGGCTGTTTACAAAGAAGGTCGCAACTCTGAAGGAAGCCTGTGCTGGAGCAATTCATCACTGGGAGGATTATGGCCAATGGAAGGGACCCACACTGCAAGGACAAGTTTGTGGAGGACTCTCTGGAGGGAGGAATGCCATGTTGATGGAAGGGAGGACTGTGAGGAGTTTTCCCCAAGGAGGAATGAGCAGCAGAAATCACACAGAATGGTTTGGGACTGACCACAACTCCCATTCCCTTCCCTCTTATGCCACTGGCAGGGAGGAAGTGGCAGACCTGGGCCCAGGAAAAAGGGAGGAGAGGAGAGAAGGTATATTTAAGATCCAGTTGTATTCATCACTGCCCTTCTCTAATTTGATTGGTGAGTTGGTGGTGGTTTTGTTTAAATTAAATTGATTTTGTCTCCCAAGTCAAGTCTGTCTTGTGACCGTGACTGTAATCGGTGAGTGGGTGCTCCCTGTCTTTTGTCTAAATCCTCAAGCCTTTTATTGTATTTTCTCCTCCCTATCCCAGTAGAGGAGGGTAGGAGTGAGTGAGCAGCTTCATGGTGTTTTATTGCCAGCTGGGTGGGCTTAAACCACAACACCTCAGCTAGCAACTAAGCACCACCCAACCACTCCCTCCCTCCCCCTCCCTAGTGGAATGGAGGAGGGAGTAGGAGTGCAAAAACTAATGGATTGAGATAAAGACAGTTTAATAGGTAAAGCAAAAGCCATGTGCACAAGGAATTTATTCACTACTTCCCATCAGCAGGCAGATGTTCAGTCATCTCCAGGAAAGCTGAACTCCATCATGTGTAACAATTCCTTGGGAAGACAAATGCCTTCACTCCAAACGTGTCTTCTCTTCCCCGGCTTTATATTCTGCGTATGATGTTATATGGCCTAGGGTATCCCTTTGGTCAGTTGGAGTCAGTTGTCCTGGCTGTTATCCCTCCAAACTTCTTGTCACCCTCAGTGCACTACTAAGTGGTGGGTTGGTGTAAGAAACAGAAAAGGCCTTGTCTCTGTAAGCACCGCACATTAATAGCGAACACATTCCTGTGTCAGCAACAGTTTTCAGCACAAATTCAAAACACAGTCCCATACAAGATTCTATGACAAAAATTAACTCTATCCCAGCCAAAAGCAGAACGCTGTCCTATGATATCGATACAGAATATACAACTTCTGTGTTGAAATCACTGGAGGGAATATCCCTTTGCCCAAGGAGAGTCCACTGGTTATTAAAACCATGAACTTCTACAGGTCTGAGTTATTTTGCTAAGATGACAGTGCATAAAAGCCAATTTTCCAAACTAAGCTGATATTCTCTGAGGTAACTGCTTAAATAAGAAAATAGTAATTTATCTGGGTATGTTCCATTATTAAGTCTAATACTGTCTTAATGAGAATAAAAGAAAAGATGGGAATTTTCTTAAATTAGGAGGAAAAAAATTACCTCTTAAGGGCAAGGAAATCTGAAAGTAGAATGGAATAGTCTTTTTAAAAAGGTAACTGCAGAATCTATTGCAATCCTCTGTCACATCTTTCAAGATACCTTTCAGTTAATATTTCCTAGAAAACTTTCATAGTGTGATCTATATATAGAAATTACCTAAAAGTATGGTTTTTCCAACATAGACAAACAGTTGAAGTGCAGTTTCATATTTTTGACCCATGTTAGTAGCCACAGTGGCAAAATCAGGCTTTGGTGGAGAGTCATAATTTATTTTGAGAGGTCTTGTACCATTAATGACATTTGTACTGTGGTTCTGGAATTGCTGACCTGAAATTTTTGTGAGCCTTCTACTGTTAGTTTCAATGATACAAGAAATGGACAGCTGCTCAAGGTCTCATTATCAGAAAGAGTTTTCCATGTCTTTTCCTTTCCTTATGCTCTTTCCCCCATTACTGTTTTCTATGACTGTGTTTTGCCAACTCACTCAAGACATGCTTTCTTTCCTCCCCTCTGTGTATATTTGTCTGGTTTACTACCTTTTCTGCTTCTGATTACCGCAAGGCTGTGTGCTGCTCTGCGGAAGGAGGTAAGAAAAAGTGATGAATGACCTCAAGTCAGTACTTTCTGAATCTGTTTGTTCATTTCTTTGACCTCGAATGCACTTTATCTTAGTACAATCACTAACACAATAAGCGTAATTATCTCCCTACTTCCTGAATTTTTCCTGTATTGCATGCTTTTTGTGTAGTAAGGTCAAGTGCATAGGATTTTGTTTCCAGTCCACAAAATATCTTCCAACAGATTCCAAAGAAGAAGTGATTTTGATCTAGATATCATTGTGTTTTGAGAAGGGAATGGGATCAATTTGATTACAATATTTTTGCAAAAGCTAAGCCAGAGAAGCTAAAGACCAATAAGCATCTCGGCTGCCCAGTACACCTTGAGGAATTAACCTTCCATGTTTAATTAACCTTCTGTGCTCTCAGCTGTAAGTAAATTTGAACGGGATGGAATTGCTTGAGTGCAATTGCACATATATGTAGAAAAACACTTATTAGAACCAATCCAATAATACAGTATCCAGATGGTCTGATTCCTAGATGAAACTGCAGGAATTGTAATTTCAGAATTGTTTATTAGCAAAGATGACTTAAGATCTTATTGTACAGAGCAGTATTTCAGAATATCCTCCTTGCAAAGTGTGACCCAGAAAAATTTATGCTATTTTTTTTTATTTGTCAAACTACTGGTTACCATTGCACAGGTCAATGCTTAAATAATGCATCACTGCAAGGGTTACTCTCCCTGCTTCATTTCTCAGCAAGTTATGGTATCATGGGAGTTCTTTGTTTATGCTATTAATCTCTATTAAGTTCACTGCTGAAAATAGAGAATAATCCTGGACTGTGAAAAAAACATATATCTTAACAGTTTAAAATATTTTTCTGGGCTTCAGATATTTTTCAGCTTTTTTTTTTCCCTTGAAAAATCTCATTAGACAAGCAAATCCTCATATCTGATCATTTCTTTCTACACCCTCTGCAGCCTTTTTCTTTCATACTCAACTCTGCAAGCAACTCTATTTGTTTACTAGAATTAAGATTTTTCTTATGTTGCCATCAACATGTATTAAGCAGACCAAAATATTTCATCTTCTCTTTGTTTTCCTACGTCTGTCATTATTGACAGTCTCATACTCAGCCTGCAGCTTTTTATAGCTTGGGAGCTCTTTTTCTATGTTTGCACAGTATTTACTACAATGGGATCTTGACCCATTATTAAAGATGTAAAAAAAAGTAAGCTAATAGAGGTGACGCTTAACACTAATAAAACAACCATGCCCAGAAATAGGTACCTCTTCCAGGATCACAGGGAAAAGCTAGAAAGAAACAAAACTGTTCATAGGTATAAGACTTAAATCAAAGGTGCTCTGAGATATCCAGATATTATGTTTTATATGAAGAATGTATGGGGTCTAAGAGAACAGCATAGCTTCTGTTGTATCAGCATACACAAATGATTTGCTATAATTTTAACATACAGAACGTAAGTATTGAGAATTCTGCCAGCCTTGAGTTTCTGAGCAAACTGCATTTATTGTCTGATCAAATATTGATATGATGAGAGGTCATGCTCTTTTCTGAAATCCCATTAGTAGCCTGTGTACTCGAGGGGGCTCCAGCATTATTTTTAAACATGGCCACTTTAGAAATTCTTGGCTAAGATATCTATAAATAATACATATCTCAGGCCCAGCCTAAAAACATCAAATTCACTCTGAGTTGCTACTCTTGATTGAAAATAGATTGTGAATGGTGGAGGAGGTGTGATTTGCTCAGATTTCTTTTTCAGAACCACTCAGAGCATTATAGAACAGAAATGCTGATGACTTTGGGAAGGTCTTATTTGAGAGTTAATCTTTAAAACTGACCTTCCCAAACCTGACAGGGCAGATGAGCCCATTGAATACTAACCAGGTTCTGAAGTAAGGGCAGGGACTGCTGGGGAAGGTCTAAGGCTGCAAGGGATAGTCAGACTTTGAAGCTGAGTAAATGAACAGAAAAAGTGAAAAAGAAATTGCCCACTAGGCCAAGGACCGATTTATCTACTCTACAGACAGTGCAGATCACAGTGCATTATAAGCATGTTGAACAGGTTGCTTGGGAACCATCTCAGACTTTTTTAACAGGATATGCCAACCTTTGCTCAAATTCGTGCAATACCACCCTGGATGCAGCTGCTTCAAGGGCTCCTTATCTTGCCTTTCCACCTGGTTTGTGAATGCAGCAATCATTAAGAACTTTACTGACCCCATGGTTCTTGCTACTAACGATAACTAATAATGAAACTAATATGAACATTCACAGTATTATTATTTGTTCTAAACACAATACCATCTATGCACCAGAGGAATGTGAGGTCCTATTTTACAGAGCATTATTGTCATGGTCTGTTTGAATACCTCAAATTTACAGGACAATGTACTCCATAAATTAAGCTTCATTTTATGAACTCATGAGCAAAAATAAAACCAAACAAGATGAACAGCGTCTCAGTTCCCTTTGTACAGTCTAGTCCAACACATGAATTCACTGACCAATTATTTCTTTAATTCATGAATTCTCTTACAAGTTCTGTAATTCCTAGCTCTCACATCTATGAGAAAATGGTTCCTTAGCTAATGGTGAGAGCTGATGGTGACTTGTTCTTCCTCCTTCTCCCATGCATTGTTCTAGGAAGCATGAAAGCCTTTATAGTTTGGCTGCTGTTCAATCTGCTTCAGAAGTTTTTTTTGTGTAAGCTGATGTATTTATACCTTCCAGCTTGGAAGTTTGATCTATACCATATCCATTAACGGATTCTGATGAAACTGCCAGACAATTCCTATCTAAGAATGTAGGAGGTGCTATCTGCAGGACACCTGGTGATAATGGCTTGATACTGACCTCAATCCCTCTCTGTCCATTGCATCCAGCCAATGTGTTATCTGGTTTTGATCTAATGCACTGCACTCGGCATACATCAGGTCTTAGCATGAGCTGTGTGTTAGACAAAAACCAAAGTAGAGTTCTGCAGCCATGAGTGTTTCAATGGCCCAAATCCTGGAAAGAAAGTACACAAAGTTCAAAAGTTGTTGAATACAATCTAATGCAATGTAATGTAGTGTCTAAGTAATGTAGAAAGCAGAAACATTCTGGAAAAGAGACTAACCAAAGAAAAAAGTGTCAGCCAAAATAAAAAGGACCTTTGGGAAAAATCATCTCAAATTTTAATGGAAAGAAAAGTGGTAAAAATCTTTGATGAAAACCAAAAATATTTGATTCAAAAACTTGCATACAAAATCCAGGGTCTTGTGCTGAAAACCTGCCTGAAATATGAAGATATGATTGACCTTTTCCTGAAGTCATATCAAATCACACAGCTCATTTCCATTGCATATATTGAGATTCAGTACTGGAGGGAAGGAATATTCTTTCTTATTTTCTGTTCACTATTTGACATTTTTATAATGTTTAGTATTTCCTTATTCTTGCTACAAAACCCTTGTGTTTCTCAGTAGTATCATGGAGGGAAAAAAAAATAATATTAGCTGAAGTTTGGTAACACTAAATAAGGTTTTTGTTTTCCTCAAGTCCTATGTCATAGTTTATAAGCTTTAATTTAAATTAAAGGAAATTTATTTTAAAAAAGTGATTAGTGGACATCACAATAAACAGAGTTTGAAAAGATAAAAAGCTTTGTCTTGTATCCAGTTGTATACAGTTCATAAAGAATATTTTTTTGTAGTCTAATCTCTGATTGTTATTAGGACAGTAGTAGGGAAGGATAGGAAATTTCTGAAGGACTGGAACATTGCAAAGAATGCTATTTTAAAATGTCTTTGAGATCCATCATTTAGATATGTGCACATCTAGCACAGACCTTACGAATTTTGGAGAAACCTATATTTTGCTCATTCTGTTCAGTAACACAAAAGCCTACCTTCCATGAGTCATCAACATCTCTAATATTATCTGTCCACCTCGACATGTTAGTACAGAAAGATAGCAAGTTCACTTCATGAGATGTGATTCATATGACTGTAGATGCAATTGGCATTGAAGATCATCAGGCTGTTCAAATATTTGTGTGCTAGTGGGAGTGCTCTGCTTACCAAGATGCCCATAAAGAATAAGAAGCCAAAGAAACCCATCAGTCTCTAAAGCATTAGTGCACTTCTATTTCTGCTGTCCTTTTATTTCCGGAAAGAATTCATAAGACAGCTGGGGAAAAATGTCTGAAATTCTGTAATTGGTAAACTGTGATAAACCTGTAATTAATGTGAAAATGCCCATCTGGCAACCTTTGGCTTTTCAAGTAGTTAGCAAGTGAGTTATCTCAGAAGGTATATGCTATCCTCCATTATTTTGCATGAAAGACATATGTAGTTGTTGTTTTGCTAACTACATGGCCCAGCAAAAAAATACACAGCCATCAGCAGAAAACATACAGAGAAACTCACACAGGTTTTATTATCTATTTCTACAGACCCCAAAAAATTATATAGGACGGCCAACCACAGGGGCAACAAAGGAAGCAATAAANTTTATTAATTTTATAACATCATGTAAAGTTTATGTTGTTAATGGTCTTTGGAATGGAGATTATATGAGAATTATAAGAGAATGTACTTTATCAAAGCATAGCTCAATCATCACCAGATTCTTGCCAAGTGCCTGAGATAACATTCCTCTTTTTAATGCAGTGATAGACAAGCAGTCTTTATCATCTAGTGGTTCCTCAGTCAAAGTACCCTACTTCCTTCTAGTTTACATAATTCCACTTTATGGGCCTACGGATTGAAATGAAACAGAACGAAATTAAAACTTCCGAAAATAGTCCAAGAAACTGTTGGCTATTATAAGGCTTTCTCTATTCAAATGAGAATTCAAAAGGACATTCTGTTCTTCTAGAAACCACATAGGAGGGTCTAGAGATAATGTATTAGCCTCAAAAGCTTTAGAAGTGTCTGAAAGAACACCAGATGGCCACTTCAACCTCTTCAAAATCAAAGCCATTTTAGAAGTAGTATTCAGATGCAGTATTTTGTAACTGAGGTGTCACCACTGGCCCAGGAAACTTTAACCCAGGAAACTTTAACCCAGGAAAGCTGGAACGACAGCTGGTCAATGACTGCAATGAGATAGGAGCTGCAGGCATGTATTACCATGGGTAATGCCAACAGATGTTTTGTTCATAGACTGAGTACTTACGTTTTTAATACAAGTTCATTTTTGCTTTCTCCTATTTATACTTGGAAGACTCTCTCAGAAAGTAACATCTATGCACATTAAAAGCTTTTTGTTAATGTTAATGTTAGTGTACACATATTCACAGACATCATGTTCATATGCATGAAAGACTATTTTTCCTGCAATGGCCACAGGCTGATCGAAGTAAATAAATACTTACTACACAGTTAGCAGTAGCTCAGTGAGTGATTTTCCTATTGGAGAAGGTGAAGACTTGGAGACCTTCAGGAGATGATTCTGGGGGAAGGAATAAAGGAAGAGGAAAGGGAGAGAAAGTTTTCCCAAGTTGTACAGTGTCACTTAAGTAAGAGAAACACAAAGTAGCATCCTTTTTTCCAGTATGAACTAATTTATCCTTCTAAATTCATTACTGTGCATGCTACATCTTCATTTTGAAAGACTTTCTTAAAAAAAAATATAATAAAATCTATCGTTTTCCATATGCGTATCTTTTGGGTCCACTGGTGGTAGTAGCCTGACTGTGGAAGAAAAGCTGTTCCTGATGTTTTGCAAAAGGTAACTAATTACAGTGTGTTTAAAACATATAAAAAGATTTTTTTCTTCATTCTATTTTAGCTATATACTTTAGAAAAAAATCAACTTTCCGATATAAAATCATGTCTCTCTGGTGTTTTTTAGTTTTTCTTCTGGTTTCTGGAAAACATAAGAGTTGGTGTTCTAGTGATTACTCCAGTAATTAAAGTAAACACCATTTATATTTCAAACAGATTATTTTCTTACTGCAGCCAATGGATTTTTTTTTTTTTAAATGATCTCTGAATGTAATATCATAAAGTATACACTATATGTACAGATAGCAGACACACAAGAAAGGCAACAGTCATTACTAGGTGAGCCTTAGGACAGCTTCACATAAGCCATTTACAACTCTCAATACTATTTTTTTCTTATGGGTGTTACTTGCACTGCCTGCATGTGCAAGGCTGATCTGGGCTGCCCTTGGCCTTGAGCAGGGCCTTGCTGGGTTTACCAGGTGCCTCGTGGCCAAGTGCTCATTGCCCAGCCAGTCTGAGCTCCAGCTCTGTGAGTGCTGC
This sequence comes from Baryphthengus martii, assembly GCA_013396935.1. NCBI lineage: Eukaryota > Metazoa > Chordata > Aves > Coraciiformes > Momotidae > Baryphthengus > Baryphthengus martii. The sequence goes on from VWZK01010623.1 coordinate 61,619, forward strand.
TGGGAAGGGGCTGACAGCCCCAGGCAGTCGCTGCTGGACAAACAGCACCAGGGATACCAAGGGGCTGCAGGACAGCTTTCATTCCCTCCCTGGGATCAGAGGAAGGGAGCAAGCACATGGAAAAGAAAATCCACCATCAACATCAGTCTTCTGAGAAGAATTTGGGATGCTGATGTTATCCCACATCACTCTACTTTAAGAAAACTGTGATCATTGACCCTTCCAGCTGGAGGAAAGGTGAGCATAACACATTAGAGGCATAGATAACTAGTAAGTCTTCCAGTACAATTTTCTGACAAACTACTCTCAGTGAGTTTTCTTTACTATTTTGAACTATGAGCATCAGTATTTTGTAACTGGACAAACTACAGCTTCATTTTCATTAGTGTTAAGATTTTATTAGGCTAACAATAAATCCTTGTCTCTTTGTATAAAGTGCGGTGCCTTCCATCCATAACAAGATTTTTTACGGTGTACACTGCCATTCATACTGAAGTTGTGTACAGAGCAATAAACAAGAGATGAACACATCTACTTTCAAGTCACAACAAATCCTGAGGCATGCACGACATACGCAATAAGGGATGAAGATGGGGAGATGAGTGTATATGAAAAGTTTATACGTGCTAGTGGAATCTGCAGCTATATCAGCATATTCTACTTGCCTTCATTGCAAGAAAAATTGAACCCTAATTTACAATAAGGCTGATGCAAGAGAAGAATTGGAAAAAGACGTAAGTAGGTACATGAGTTACCGAGATACTGTTTATAAACTGACAGTTATTTTTCCTCTTATTTTGCTTCAAGTCACAGCTCTTGTTCTTGTTGATGATGTCAATAGCATCTGAGATATCAGGGATATTTTGCAGGTGATTTGTGGCTATTTAGCTCTCCATGCTTCTTTTTCAGAGAAGTGAGCTGAATTTTTTTCTTTACTGACTACAACCTGTCAGCTTAAAACCCATTAGCATAATTCTTTATGAAGTGTCTGTTTTTCTCCTCATGGCTTCCAACTGTGGTCCAACGTTATAAAAACATGCAAATAGAAAAAAAATACAAAAATAGTAATTTTTAAAAATGGGAAAATAAGAGTGAAATTTGTTCTGGAGCTAAAGAATCAGTGAATTTGGAAGACACAGTGATCTCATCAGAATTGAGCTGGGGATGGGAGCGTTAGGTTGGAAGGTGGCAATGTAATAGTGCTGGGAGATGCCCCAAACCAAATTTTAAGCCTTGTCATTATTATGCAAAACTTGTTCTAATTTAATATCAGATCAGATCTCACCTCTGCAGCTGTAAAAACGTTCAGGCAGTACCAACACAGAATCAACAGATTTAGAGGGGCCCTTCCATTTATGCAACAGGTAGTTAGAGTTTCTGTATCCAAAGCAAGAGCCAGTGGAGAACAAGAAACAGACACATGTAGTCAAGAGTACAGCTAAATTCACTTGTTTTTATTTGAGAAATTCTCCCTAGAAATAATTTATCAAGCAGCAATTTAATTTGGCAATTAAAATAAACAAACTAGCGCTATCAGTTTACAAACAGGTCATCCTTATTCTTGTAATTAACACTTTTTAAAAAAAAAAACTATGTGACTAGATCAGAGTTTCAGGACCATAGTCTTTCTCAGGACAGCACTCATCCTGTTGTGTCCAGGAATCATAATCTACATAGAAATGTCCTTTGTCAGAGTCAACTTTGTTTCCTGTCTACCACTATTGATGAGCTTTGTTGGACCTTGTCAAAATCCTGTAGAGAAGACTACACTAAACTGTACATAAAATCACCACCACACTGGAGGTATTAACATCTTAGAAAGCCTTTTCTGTAAACAAGGTTTTGGAAAAAAAAAAACAGTGAAGCTTTATTTTTCAGTGCTGGAAAGCCTAAGTAATTATAATCTATTGCATCCCCCTTTACGTATCTGAGGTTGATAAAATCATATTTTTTACACAGCTAGGGGTAAAGCAGAACCTAAGAAATGCTCATCTCATCTTAATGCTCAGTACTGAAGATAGGAATTAATTTCACAAATAAAGTATTTCTCTGAATTTAAAAAAAAAAATGCACTAGCTTTTACTCCATTTTTGGCCTTTCTTAAACTGAAAGATTTCTACAAAAATTATCTGAATTAATTTTTGTTGGTGTGTTACTTTCCTTTCAAGGATTTGAAGAGAATGTTACTGAAAGATTCTTACCCAAGGAGTTCATACAGCCATCTGGAATGTGTTGCTTTTCCTGACGTTTTTATGAAAGGCAATCATTTTATCAAGAAGCAACATTGTACTCACATAGCATATGTGATCACCAGTTTCCAAGTGAATGAAAGAACCAAATAATTTTGGTAATTACTCAGAGACCAAAATGTAATGCTTAAAGCATAAGTGAAACAATTTCTGTTAACTGCAAAATTTGTAAGAAATAAAGTTTGTAGCAGTTTTCTAAAATTGTTTTAACTGTAACAATAGCAACCAAGCAGCAACAATAGTTGCTCTGGAGCACAAAATCAAAAAATATTTCAGAAATATATTTTATTGTTAAGTTCTTCTATTTATGTATAGGTCAAACTGAGATCTATCATTTCTATAAAAGTTGCATAGACTCAATATAGCCAAAACCAGTACATAACTGTAGATTGTTCAAATAGCTCCAAAAAGCATACATGTGTAATATATAGCTGCCTACCTATTGGTTAATTAACTACATCTGGGAACACTGGAAAGTTTCTGTGAGTTTTTCATATTCTAAGCCATTGCTGCAATACTAGGAATAGTGGTAAAGGTGCTCTTTTCAGAGTTGCACCCTGAAACTCAGGTTTGTTACTCTAGTCCTTTTTTTCTTCCAAATAGCTGACGGAGAAAATTAGATTGGTGAAGAGTAGCACTGCCCTCAGGTGGCCAGATCAATCCTTCACTGAGGTAAGGCTTAGTTTTCCCTTCAATGCTTGGCAGGTTTTTTTGAAAACCATTGCATAGAACTGTACTGCCAGTAAAATCCCAAGATGAAGCATTTATTGTGGAGTTGCTATTAATCTGTTTAGAATAATATATTCATATTTTTGATATCTTAATCGTTTAGTCAGTGGACTAAACCCAGTAGACACTAGCTCAGATAAATAGCAAAAATATTCCTGTTTGTAGCTAATCAGAAAGAAGCAGGAGAATAAAATGTGTATCTTTTAACATTATATATACACAACGGTGTCTACATAGAAACCGTGTTATTAAACAATTGTTCCTGCTTAAATATAATCTTTATGAAATCTTTTCACAGTCATTCTTCCAGTTATCTGGCCACCGATGGCAGCCTTCTAACAATGAATATTCAAAAGCTTTGCATGCTCCTTGCAAAAAGTCTGTTTAAGTCAAAACATCTCACTGATCCAATCTACACCCTCTGCTATCCTAGGGGAAAAAAATAAATTAATTAAAAATTATATCGTTCTTTGTGATTTGTTCCTGAAATGTCCATGTTCTAACTTTTCTGTTTTCATAACATTCTCTTTCATTTAGGATGCTTACAATTAGAGTATTTTTATCTTTGTATTTTTGGATGTTTGTTATGGGAATTGAACCTGCACTGATACAATTTTGGGTTACAGACAGTATTTTCTTCTTTTTTTTTTTTGTAAAAACATTACATGGTATTCCTTCTGCATTTAGTGTTTGTATTTTAAAATTCCTTTTCAGAGGTATTTTGGGCTTTTTAAAGTACCCTAAGAAATTTTTTCTCAGATCTAGTTAGCTGAAAGCATCTAATTAATCCAAACTACTCTCTAAACAGGTTTTTTCTCCCATACTTGAAGTTGAGGCATTGACCCACTCTTGTTAATATTCACTTCTTTAGCCACAGACACATGGATGAAATTTCTAATAAAGGAGTACTATTTACTCCTTTGCTTTTTTTATTGGCACATCTTCCATTGCAAGTGTATTTTTCAGGCTCTAACATCATTTTTACCGTTGTATAGTCTCCCTGGATCAACAAAAATTCCTGAGGAAGGATTTTTTTTTATCTGCCTTGTCCTTTACTTAGATACTGACTTGACTTTACCAGGTCTATTCCAGTAGTAAGATGGATGGCATTCCTGACTGTGGCGTAAACTGGTGTTTCTTGACAGATTTCCAGTTCCAGCTGCCCATCTTACCAAAAGAAATAAACTCACTTGAAATCTTACACTGTGGCATCTCTTTTCTTGGTTTGTTCTGTAGTTTAATTTACTCATTCATGTTGTCTGCACATTACAGACAGGATTAAGCGAAGTATGATAGAATGTACTTACCTTTAAACATATGTTTCCGTGCCTTACTGAATCTAAGGTAAAATTATGAATCAAGTTTAATTTTCTCTTGATGTTAATTTTCTCCAAATGTTGTGGCGATTTGTTTCCCTCAACAACTAATTTGTTTAGTATTCATGACCATGCAAGATATTTTAAAACTATTCTCATGTTGATGACCACCTGATCCCACCTAAACACTTTTTAAAATATGGGACTAAACTTCACTGGCTTTTAAGCAGATTGATTAGTCAAAATAATGTAAAGATGTTTAATATTGTTTAGCTTCTTTTTAAATACTGATAGGAGTTTAAAAGTAAGCTGACACCTTTATAAGTACAGTAACTGAACAATATGCATTACAGTTTATTAGAAAATTACTTTTACATGCTTTCTTAATTAAATGTGCATTTATGAAGCTCTTTTTCAATATAGACTGAAAATACCACTGAAATCTGGGATATTCGCTGTGAATTCAGATTTTAATTAATCTCTATACAGGTGTAATGCAGCAAGATTGAAATGCAAGTACGTTTTTGGACACAGATTTTTTAAAAAAATATAATCATAATTCTGATCTCCTAGGGCTTGCTTCACAACCAAGTGGGCTTTGGATCAGACCTGTTAGTAACAATTTCCAACTACGACCGACTGGATTTGTAAGAGTTAGTTATAATTCCTAAAAAAGCAGCGGACTATTCCTAAAGAAACAAATGCATTACACACCTAAGCTTAGCTGATCCTTCCAGCTATTAGAACAAGTAACCTAATTTTTGGTATCTGTCCATTTTGGGTGATGAAAGGGACATAGATTCTTGCTATCTAAATGCCAGTATATGAAAAAAACCCCAAACTACTTAATGAAGCTGAACCCACAGCTCCAGGAAAGAACATTTTAGTTCTATTATTCTGCAAAATTGCAAGAGGACTAATACAGCCTGGGGAAGATTGTAAAATGAATTATCCTTAGCTGCACTTTCCCTTATGGCCTGATTCCAAAGCAAAGCACTTCCCTTTCATTCACTATAAATATCTTTTCCTGTCATCCCCTGGTTTATTTTACTTTGGGGACATGATCAGCTTTTATCTGCTTTTAAAGATCCATTTCTGACAGCAGGTAAAGGCATTTGGAACCTTTTGCCTTCACTATCACTTTAGACTTTTTGTGTCATGGAATTGGTCTTTTTTTCTTCCTTAGTTTGCAGATAGTGAAAGTTGATGCATCAGTCTCCTTGATGGTTCTCATTGGGCATCAAGAAATGATCAGAGAAAAAGCCAAGTCTGAATGAGACCAACACAGAGACAAAGAAAATCAGCAATGTTGTTTTTTTCTAGACTTTTCCTTTGGCTAGAATTTCATATTGACTCTACAAAACCACTTTATTTAACAAGTAAAAGCTAAAGTCCTCCTTTATTGTGGATTGAGGACACACTCTATAATCAGTATGGTCGCTTTGCGTACTGCAATATCTAAGGTCAAGGGAGCAATGAATGATTCAGGGTGCTTGCAGGGCTGCCAGACTCTGGTTCCCTATACAGTCCACTGAATTGATCCTGAACACAGATCCTAAATTTGTCTTCTTTATCCATGCTACTTAACCTATGTATCTGTTCATCAGCACCAGAATCCCCCGGATCTTCTGCCCAGATACACTCTGGTGTTGGTAGGCAGTATGGGAAGTCCACATGTTGTATCCTGTCAGCAGTTCAGTGGTATGGAGTGAAGGTTTAATGATCTCTGACCCCTCTTCGGTCATGTCTGGCATAGCTGAGCCAGTGCAAGGGGCACAATTTTAATCTGATACAAGATGGTGTCCATCGTGCATGTCATATGGGCAAATCTGCACCTAACCCTTATGAATAATAGAAGGATGTCATATATGGTGTTAATGTAACTGAAAATGTTATATTAAGTACATTGAAAGACAGCCTAATATTCTATTGCTTATAATATTTGGGTGCTGCTTATGCTATAGAATGAATAACTATGCCAAGAACGGTGTAAAAGAGATAGGAAATGTAGAATATCATATTTGCAAACTTTGTAATTAACATCTTAATTTTATGTTCATAATTTCTCTTTACTAAAGATTCTTTTTAAAGTTCATGTGTACTTAAATCAATCATCGCAGCATATATAAAATACTTCAAAAAATAAACACATTGATTGGAAATCGATAATATTTGATTAAATTTATAATTACGAATTAATATTAAAGACAAGAGCATAATTTCACTGCAGTAGCTGTGTAATTATTGACTGGATCGAAGGAATTGGGTTATGAATAAGAAACAATAGAAAATTAGAAAGTAAAATTTGCATGCAAAAGTTTTAATGAAAATGTTTGAAGTTTTCTGGTATGTATTTTTCCAGGAAAACTCTTAATTTTTAGTATGTGTGATAATGTCTGTGTAGATTAACTACTTATAAAAGCAGAGTGTTAAATGCTTTACTAGAGTTCAGGTATACAACATCCACAGCTTTTCCCTCATCCACTAGGCAGGTCACCTGCTCACAGGAGATAAGGTTGGTCAAATAGGACCTGCCCTTCATGAACCCATGCTGGCTGGGCCTGATCCCCCGGTTGCCTTGCACTTGTTGTGTGAGTACACCCAAGATGAACTGCTCCTTAACTTTCCCCAATACTGAGGTCAGGCTGACAGGCCTGCAGTTCCCCAGATCCTCTTTCCAGCCCTTCTTGTAAATGGATGCCATCTTGGCGAGCCTCCAGCCATCTGGGATCTCCCTTCTTAACCAGGACTGCTGAGAAGCAATGGGGAGTGGCTTGGCAAGCTCCTCTCCCAGCTCCCTCAGTACTCTTGCGTGTATCTTATCCAGCCCCATAGACTTGTGAGTGTCCAAATGGTATAGCAGGTCCTTAACAACTTCCTTCTGGATTAGGAACCTGCTATACCACTTGGATATACTTAGAAGTAGATCTAACTCAGCCTATGGAACAGAGAAAGGAAGCATGGCATGGCCGTAGGTGAAAAAATTGTGTGATTTTGGTTGCAGTCCTAACTATACCACTGTTCCATACACTGCCATATTTAATATAGAAAGACATTTCATATATATATATATCCATCAGTAGTTTCCTATATGAAGTGTGAATAATATAGGTTAATAAACTATCTGGCAGTAGAAGAGCAGTGATAAACTAACTAGCATATATAAATTGTATAAGAAAAGGCAATCTGTAAGACAGAAGATATTAATTCAAATTATGAGTAAAGGCCCAACATACAAAGCATGAAAATAAAATTGCATTTTGTTAACCAAAGTGCTGAATAAGATCACATAATATTCCTGTACTGTAGTTGCCTTTCAGCCCAAACAAAAAATATTTTCCATATTTTGAAGTCTGGGAATTTTCTGCTTTACCTTGATATTATTAGTTCTATTTTTGATACCTTTTGTAATGAGTTTTTGTAATTAATTATGTAAACTGTAACTGACAGAAAGTGACATTGGTGAAATAAAGGCATTAGACACAGGTAGATTATTGAAAAATATGTATATAGGCTTTGATGAGACCAGTATTCTCTGCTCTTACATCCTTTGCCAGCTGTTGCAAAAATGCAAATATTCCTTTTCATAATTAGTTAATAAGAAATATGATTGAGATAAAAATATTTTATCTTAATGAATGTCCCTGTAATGAGAGTTGTACGTTTGAAATTAATAAGAACCAACCTTACTGGTTCTGCTGAATAATTAAATCTAATTTTCATTGATGCATCATTTTCCACCATAAGCATTTTAAGAAACCTTACAATTAATGAAATATACCTGGCCATGTGTCAATACAATTGAATCTTATGTCTAATCATAGAATGGTTTACATTGCAAAGGACCTTCAAAGATCATCTAGGCTAAACTTCCAGCCATGGCCAAGGACATCTTCCACTAGATCAAGTTGCTCAAAGCCTCAACCAACCTGGCATTGAACACTTCCAATGATAGGCCATCCACAGTCTCCTGAAACAACCTGTTCCAGTGTTTCACCACCCTCATTGCAAAAAATTTCTTCCTTATATCTAACCTGAAAAGATGGAGTTTTTTTTAGTTTATAACCATTGTCCATTGTCCTGTCACTACAGGCCCTGGTAAAAAGTCATCTTCCATCTTTCTTACAAGCCCCCCTTTATATATTGGAAGGCTTTAGTAAGAGTCAAGGTCTCCCCAGAGTCTTTTCCAGGCTGAACAACCCCAACTCTCTCAGCCTTCCTTCATAGGAGATGTGTTCCACCTCTCGTAATTTTACGGCCCTCCTCTGGACTTGCTCTAACATCTGCATGTATTTCTTGTGCTTGGGACCCCCAAAATGGATGCATTACTTCAGGTGGGGTCTTATGAGAGTAGGTGTAGAGTAGGAGTAGAGTAGAGTAGAGTAGAGTAGAGTAGAGTAGAGTAGAGTAGAGTAGAGTAGATGAGGGGCAGAATCACTTCCCTCCACCTGCTGGCCATGCTTCTTTTTATGCAGACCAAGATATGATTGGCTTTTGGAAGAGATAAGGGCTATAATATTATATTAGAGAAAATAAAATCTGCACAAAGTCCAAAAATTATCATCTTAGAAGACAAAAGTTCATGCAGCAGTCAGCAATCAATTTTAGTTTCCTTAAAGAAAGTTTACAGTGCGCACACTGTCTGGAAGAATACAGGTGCACATATGCACTGACTAAATAGTTAGTATCCTTAAGATCTGACAGTTGTTAGAATTAATGCATATGGCCACTGAACAACCCAAATGAAAAGTGCCTTGTCTGAATCATAGACGTAGATATCCATTAAGTATGGATCTGTAAGATGCCTTCCTTGAACTTGTGGGAATGATCCTGCTGTGCCTTTTTGATTCCGAATTCACTGAATATGTATTGTGGTTTAAGAGTTAACAAATTGAGGGGAAGGGACGAACACATGGTAACTGTAGGACCTTGAGGGGTCAGAGGGCAACTGATANCAACCAGTAGGAATCCTGCTCTGCGGGTTTTGCCCTGAACCTTAAATGGAGACAATATGTCCTGAAAAACAAGAAATTTACTGTAAAATTGCACTGTTTATAACATCTTCAGCTTTCCTTTTCTGTTCTACATAAAGCTTCTGGTCCCGAATTCCCACTAGGTATTAGAGGAACAGAGTTCAAGCATAGGGCTCAATTTTCAGCAGAGCTCAATCTTTTAAGTGAGAATATGACACATTAGGTCCTGTGAGATGTTTGGAAACGGGTGCTGTTTGAGATCCAAGGGAATTCTAGCTCATCAAAGGATGAGTGGAGTACAAAGGACTGTTAGCCAAGTGTTCCTCTATCATTTGCATCCCACACAATTTAATGCATTCTTGTGCTCTTCAGCTATCTGTCAGCATTTGAATCTACACTTTTTATGAATTTTAGAGCTAAGAAGTGTGTAAACATTATGGCTTTAGGTCAGCAAATTGCACTGTCAAAGTCATAAATAGAAGAAGTTTTGCCTATGGGTTTTTATTCCTTTTTTTGTCCTATAAAGCCACTAACACACAGTGAGTGTAGTTGGTTGTGCTTTAGACCGGCACTTATTTTAATACAAGTTCTAAATTTCCATAGACAAATGTTAACTGCCTATGGGAAATGTACATTTTCCTCCTCATTTTCAAATATTGAAGAAGAATTTTAATTTAAAAAAAAGAAGCGAGGTGAACACCTGCTTACGTCATCCGTGTGTAGGATCTCCTACTCATCCACTCTTTACTGAGAACAAGTGTAAGAGCACCACCTATAATGACTATGTTTTTCAGGAGGGGGACCTTAGCTGCCTCTCGAAGCAGCAGTTCAGAGCCGAACCAGTAACCTCTAGAATATCACCGCTAGCTCCCTGAGCCTTTTCGGATGAACCCCATTTGAACTAAGGAATTTAGGAAGAACAGTAGAAAGTCTCTAACTTTCGTGTTTCTTAGCAAAACTTTGAGCTATAGGATATATCTTTTTTGTTTCTTATGTTACAAATCCACAATAAAGTCACGCATTATCATTTACAAGCTTTCAAAAGGCTAAACAGAAATGCCTACTTCCTCCCATTAACTTAAAAAAATAAATCAGTAGAATTTTAACAGAGTGTAAAACTCACTCATCTGTGTGCTGCTGATGACTCATAAAATCAGCTTTCCAATGTATCATACAGAACTACAATACCTCATTTTCCAAGAGTCATGGCATAGATCTTGCATTTTTTTTATTAAATTTGCTCCACAGTTGTATAGTAAAATGCCTCATTGCTCTTCTAGTCACTGGCTAAGTTAAGGCTAAATTTACGAGTACTTTACTTACAAAAATTTGGTGATAGGCTTTGTTCCTGTGCATTACTCATTTCCTTTACTTGAAGCATTTTAAAAGAGAAAATGTGTAATGTGAAGCCTGTATGGCCTTTTCATTACATCTATACCTATTTCTTGGTGTTGATTGTTTTCTTTTCTTTGATTGATGATATCAAAATCAATCCTAAGTAACTGGGTAGATTTTACTCATGAAACATCTCGAGGTTTTTCATGTGGAGCTATTCAGTCACCTTTGTCTAGCATTTCTCTTGCTTCTGTAGATAATGATGCCCCTTCCCGTGTAAGATCTGAACTCTGCAATTTTTTCTGTGAAGACCTGAACCACTTGCCCTTGAGTGTTCTTTTCCCAGTTTTAGCTGGTTTTACTCATAAATTTTGTAGTTCTGTTTTTCTTAGAGATCTATTTTTTTCATTCTTATATTTCTCACTAAAATTATTATTCAGGAGTGCCCATAGTCTCTGTGTGTTGTATAACATGAAAAAAAAATATACAGAAGAACAAACATCCAGTACTAAGGTGAAGAATCTTGGAAATAATCTTTATTTGGGATGGGGGCTGAGGTGAACAATCTTGAAGGTGCAGAAGATTGCATTTTATTTTCCTGCATTTGTTTTTTGCAGAGCAAATTACATCTTGAAAAAGAAAGTTAGATTGTAGCGAAGCAATTGTTACTCATTGTCTGAAACCAGTTTTGTTTGCTTTTATTATGATAATGTCTAGAGATCTTGTAAGTGAGATGATATCTTGCAACATGCTATGTCTGTTGTGATGTCCAAGGTCACAAAATTACTTCTACTCAGATTTTTTGTTTCAGTGTCAGCGAGGCTTAAGGACATATTTGCAGATAGGTATGAGTTTATATGCTCTTCTAAATTAAGGTCTTAGGCTCTGCTTCAGCAATCAGAGCAACGTAGGTATATAGTGTCATGGCCATGACCACACAGTTCTCTGCTCACAGGAATGTAATAAAATGTTGAAGTGTTTGCTGAAAAATTACACTGCAAGTAGAATGTGTACATTTGTAGGCAGATAAGTGTTTTTCTTAATTCATTAAAATGGCATGTATATGCTCAAAAAGTAGAGGTATGTTTTTGCAGCCCTAATTTATAGTGGACAATATTTGAGTAGATACTGGATTACTAAGTAAAATATATTTATTTGATGAGACTTTTAAAGAATAGATTTAATATATACTTTCATTTTTTTCAGTCTCCTACTCCCTTCAGCCGCCATCTCAAATAAAGATTGTTGACAAAAGGTATTCTAAATAGCACAACAAAGAGAAGATCCTAATCATAAGAACTGCATCTATAATAATGCCATTGACTATTAGCCTCTACCTCCACTGTGCTCAGATACCCACTGCTGCTACCATCATTTTAACAGAAAACAATGAAAGTGCTTTTTGGTCTTCACCATCTGTGCTAATGTAAGAACACTTCTAGCTGCAAATACTTCTCTCCAGTGCTGAAAGGTATCTTCATCTGTGCCACTCTCTCACTAGCACATATAGATCTGTGTCAAATATTTCTAACTAGTCACCTCTGTTTCTTGTTTGAGCATTTGGTTGTAAAGTTGTCGGTATTTATTTGTTTGATTGTTTGTTTGTTTTTAATATGGACTTTATTGTGAAATCAACATTTTAGCCTGAAACTTGCCAGATAATAGATTTTGAGCTTGGTGATTACAATAGCTTGAGGCATATAGATTTTACATTAATAAAAGTGAACATGAAGCATTAGAAATGTTAAGCCTATATATATTTCCTCAGATTCCCACTTTGACACATCCAGGCTGGAAGAAGAAATATTTGTCTGTACTCTATCACAAGGACCTATTTACAAGATTAGAGTTAATATTACATATTTTAATCTGTTTTCTGCACTCCGTTTTCCTGAATACTTAATAAGATTATGTGACCTTTATGTGAGTTCCTTTATCTTCAGAAGCTGAAACTGTCTTGTGTGTTATGTGAAGAGACACGCTGCAAGCCCTTGCTAAGCCTCATAATAATCTATGATAGCACAGAAAGGGAAATTAAAGACAACCAGTTATCAGCCAGTTACTACCCAAAACTGTGAGCAAGACCTGACACATCTGCCTTTCTTTTCTGAACAGTAGTTCAGTAGAATCTGTTTTTACTTTCAGTAAAAATAGTGTTAGACCATTACATAACATCACGAGTTGCACGTGTAGTATGTTAATCTTCTCTTTGGTAGCAGTGTGCCAATTAATGCAAAATACAAACTCAGTCTGTTGAATATGATGAGCGAGTATGTGAAGGCATTTTTTAACATGTGAAATACAGTTGATGTGTTTCAGTTATTTTGCCTCTGAAACTGGAGAATATATTTCCATTAATAAAAAATGCTGGAATATCTTTTATTCTACTATATAGCTTATTCCATAAAGCAGGTAAGATAAAGACCTTTTTTCTGTGCTTGTACAGATTAGGTGAACTTTGTGCCCCTTCATAGCATTCATCTCTTCAAGCTACTGTGATGTGGTTTCTTTATCCCACTGAACTTGTATACCTGTTGTAACCAGTAAAATTCCTTTCAGAATTGTTAAAAATACACCTCCACATGCAGTCACAGAAACCTTTATATAGACCAAATGTCTGGATTCCTGTAGAGAATGAGAAGTAAATAGATACTTCCCTTAACCACAACATTAAGATTCAGAGATTTCATATGTTTTCCTCTCACAAAAAGACAGCATATGAACTTACAAGCACTTTTTAGAAGATGAATGAATGCTTCTTAAAGAAATTTCAGATGAGAATAGGTGTGATTTATAATTATTTTATTCAGAACATTGTGAATTGTATTGTGCTAGTTTAACCCTGTTCTGTCTAAGACAAAATTAATTTGTCTAAATAACTATTTGAAGGAACTATACTCTCCTGTTTCAGGAGATACAGAGCTTAGACTACAGAAATGAGAGATGTCCTGAAGAAAAAAAATGGTCCAGGGAGTTGTACACCTTTGGTTTTGTTTGGTTTGGTTTTTAACCAAATACTTAACTTCTGTGACGGTCTTGGGCATTTTTACATTTTAAAAACACACAACCCTCTCCTGTCTTTATTAAGAGTGTTTGCTCTTACATGTTCTTCAGATTTTTAATTTTCTCTTTCACACTCTATGGCAGAGTGTAAAAAGGAAAAAAGGGCAGAAGAAAAAAGCTTAGATGCAAATAAAAAAGTGGCATAGGGAACATACCTGAGAAACAAGTATCTTTCAACAGAGGTTTTAAAAAAATATACTTTAAAAGTTTCACAGTTTTTTTGAAGGTGAAACAGTTTTAAATAACACAGTCATATTTTCACAAAGTATCTCTATCAAATCTGGTGTCTACAAATTTAGAAACAGACACTCATTAAAATTAATATATTTTGAAAATAATGAGTACCTAAAGCACTTCGGTTACTGATATTTCATAATATTTGCTGATTTTCTCTATACCGCTTTTTGTTGCACATCATAGAACTGATTTAGAACTTATTCAGAGTAAGACATATGGGTAAGTTAACTTCAAAAGAAGTCTTACTTCATTTTTTTCAGACCGAATCAGATTTAATACTCTGAAAAAAACAAGATGTCCAGAGCTATATCAACCATGGTACTGGCCTAGGCCACCATTTTTATGTCCAGGCCTGTAGACTTTATTGTAGGAAAATGTAGAAAATTCTACCATGCAAACATTATTATACAGGATTACTATATTTTTCAAATATTATCATTGTTATTCCACATTCTTTGTTATCTTACACAGAATACTGAAAAATACTATAAGGAAGTAGATTAATAGTAGCTTAGCACATATAAGTTCCACAATATTAAGTACACAAAAGGTATCTTGTGTCAACACAGCATTAGGTTACCCTAACTGGATGACCAGGAAATACTAGAGATATCAGGAAGAGGTAAATTGGAGCTCCCTATAGGTAAAAAGGTCAGAATAAATAGCCTGACTGCAAAGTAACTAATAATTTACAGCCTATAAGCTTATCTGATTTCCTATATAGGTATAGATAGCTTTATATTATGCTTAAGATGATAAAAGAAAGAATTGGCATGGCAGTATTGGTCTAACTGTGAGATTTGTTAATGCAGGGATTCTTATCTTCTTGAAACTTTTCAGAACTGATCTGTTAAGAGTCCCCTCCCTAGGAGGTTTAAAATTCCTACTACCTAAGCAGCATTAACTGCTAAAATAATCACTTTTATATTTTAATTTTCCTCTTTTTTTCTTGTCACAATATCACCAATTGTCACCAATGTTTATGCTTTATATCATTGTATTAGATGCAATTATTATCGTATCTACTTCATTGTTATTTACTTACTGAGTTCATGACATCATTAGATTAAGTGATATTTTTTTATCTATTGTCCTGGGTCCAGCTGAGGTGGAGTTAATTTTCTTCCTAGCAGCCTGTATGGTTCTGTGTTTTGTATTTGTGGCTAGAACAGTGTTTCCAACTCACTCATATTTTGGCCATTTCTGAACAGTGTTTGAACAGTGCCAAAGTTTTCTTTTTTTCACATTCTGAACCTCCAGTAAGTAGGATGGGAGTGGGTAAGAAATTAAGCAGGGACAGAGCCAGGTTAGCTGATACAAAGTGACCCATGAGATATTCCATGGTATATAACATCATGCTTGGCAATAAAAAATACTATAAATACTTGTAACTAATCTTACTGGGAGATGTCCTTGGACCTTTGTAACTCTGCTACTGTTTGAAAGTGGGGGTATCAACAAAAACTCAATAGCACCTCTGTATGTCAAGATGAGTCACTGGGTGTGAATGTGTTTGCTCATAACCAACTGTACTGCAGAGCTGACCTTTATTTCAAGAAAGTCACAATCAGGAAAGGAAATTTCAAACACCTTTCCATAAACAGATCGTTCCTGAACTAAGAAGAAATCAGATCACTGGAACCAGGCATTTCAGGCAAATACAGTGCTCGGACACATTTAGAAGTTGTATCAAGCTTCCCATACAGAAGTCTAGAGTTGAACGTTTCCCATTCTTCACCAAGTCAGGATAATCAAATTCTGTTTGAAGGCTCAGTAAATATGTAAACTTTGGATCATCACTGGACTTGTATTTAAAAAATAAAGCAAGACTATATGTAAAGTAGACTTTCCAAAAACACAAGGCGTGAGCAGCATTGTCAGCCCAATAGTCCATCTATCTAGATAATCTCAATAGGATACTCTGTCTCTCAATGAGAGATGCTGTTTAAGAAGCATAGACACCTGGTTACACCCAAATCTAGTAACTTTAATTGTTCTCTTCTGTAACCTCCCTAAGTTTACTCTGGTATTCTTCAGATCCAGACAACGGAAACTGCCCAATAGCGCAAGCTACACTCAAGATAACTATGTCCCAAGAGTTTTAAGTAAATTTTAATTACGTTCTCTTTATTGTTGACATTAACCCTTCTAACAGTGCCCTCAAAGTTCTCTTTGCTTTCTTGGCTACCACCATGCACTGAATTGAAAATTTCAGACAACTGCTAACAATTCTCCTGGGATCTTTCTCCTGAATTATAACTGCTATTCCAGATTTTAGCATCATGTAGTCTTATTTTAGAGACTTTTTTTTTCCTCTAGATGCATGATCTTGCATTTATCTGCGCTGAGGGTCATGTTCCACCTTTTTTACACATTAAACTTCTATCCAAGGAATTTCTAGAGTTCCTTGTCATTAGTTCATCTGACAATTACCCAAAACTTAACTGAAGCAGCAAACTTGAAGGTTTCACTGATTCTCTGTTTGGTTAGGTTACTGCTGAAGAATCTGGCTAAAATCTAATCCCAGAACCAGTCCTTGAGGAACTGCATTATAAACTGGACTCTGAAAAGCAAAAATTAAGTTTTCCCCTTTACTTTCTGTACATAAATCAGCTTTATGGGTCCCCATTAAGGGATCTGTCCACCAGTTTGGTAGCAACTTAGTTTCTTTAATAATTCGTGTAGCATCTTGTTAAAGTGTTAGAAAATTGAGATGCTTCTGCTGTATCCCTTTATCTAAGTCTATTGATATCCACATAGCACATATTTCAAAAATAATCACAAGTTTCAACATGACAAATCCAAAAATAAAAACATTAAAAAACATTGAAGCTAATGGTTTACGTACTCTCTCTCTTACATTTTAAGATTCAAATAAAAATAATAATATATTTGTATCTTTATGTACAACAAAACTACTTTACACTTACAGTTTCTTTCAAAGCAGCTTCTTTTAAAAATTGTTTACCAAATAAATTTTTTCATTGTTATGCAAAATTTCATATTATTGTAGAGTAATCAATGAGCTCTTCTAAGACATAAAAAATGTAATACTTAGTGCCTGAATTCTTGCCTTCAACAGAAAGTAATTTTTGCACATTATGTTGCACCTTAATCTGTGATTTTTGTGTTTTTCAAAATTCATGGTGCCTTTTTTTTTTACTTTTTTAACCTTTCCAATGTTGCTGGTATTTTTTTACTTTAGTTTGCAGTTATTTTACCTGGATTTTTTTTTTTTCTTCTAGGTTTCCAGCATGTCCTTCCAACATGTTCCTTCTTTAATTTTCATCTCAGTAAACATAAATCTCACTTTCACAGAATATCTCTATCCTAATGCTCTGTTTGTTTTTTGTTTGGTTGGTTTTTTTTCACTGAGACCTGATCTTTTCAAAGGATGTTATTTATTAGAGAGGAGGTGAAAATTCAGCTTTTGTACTTTATTTAACAAATGATTTGTCTCCATCTCTGTTACTTTTGAATGAGCAGTTGTATTCTATTGACTCTCCTAGGGACAGTATAAATGTGATGAACTATCCCATCTTTACTGTTTCAGAAGTGTCATGTTTTTTGTGCTTTTTTTTTTTAGAAAACAATTCAGAAAAAATTTTCAAACAAAATTATCTCTAATTATGTTAATTTTTTCACAGAATTACCAAAACAACTGAAATTATACTATAGCAATAAATGCTACCTATAATTCCATTATTCTTTTTTTTCTTAGATTTTTGTATCCTTTAATAGGCGTTTTACTAGACTGCTTCACCCTGAAAAAGCTGCCCTTTTTTACTGTATTTGACTATTCATGTGATCACATATGACTGCAATGAAAATCACTATTCTAGGAGATTGTGCTGTTTTCAGCCTCCATGTACTTTTGTTTTTGAAAACACTGAAAAAAAAATGCATGTGATGATGCAATTTGACTTTATAATTTCTGATCTTCTTTTTCTCTTGGAGAAACTTGATCTCAAAGACAAAGTCTCAAAGATAATCAGCAAGAACAAATATTACTGGAGGAAAAAAAGAAAAATGTGTACTGGTACAAGCAGGATGTTAATGCCCTAAATGAAACTGTAAGTTCGTTGAAGAAAGTCAGATGTTTGCTATACTGTGGGAAAAGAAATAAGAAACAAATTTAGCTAATTACAATAAACCAGATTTATTTTCCAGACTGTTCTTTTAAAAGGAATCATACATCATGATTATTCCTTGCTAATTCGGGGTGGGGGGGGTGGTGTGAAAAGAAGGAAACTCAGCCTTAATATTTGTATTAAAAGTTGAGGGACTGTGCTAATTCAACATTATAGATTCTAGATGTTACATCTGGATTGTCCTGCCACCCTAAATATCTGAAAACTTGTTAGATCTATGGGGTCTTATTCCTCCACAGCAGAGTCTTGGAGGCCAATTTCTAAACAGTTTCAGACTGTGCTAAAATCTTTTTGTCCCCAAGATAATAACTCTAACTATGTATGTTTTTTTTTCAGTTGGTAGCAACAGGAAAACCTCACAGTATAGTTGTACTATAACAATGATGCCTTAGAATATATGTACAGCTCAATCTAATCTCTACATTTTGAGTTAAAGATGATTATTTTGTGACTGAAAATAGTTTAATTTTCCACTTATAGTTTAAATGACTGACAGAGGTATAAGCGGGTATTAGATCCTTTTCTTAACAACAGAATTGCCAGCTTGGTTCTACTGCTGTAATCTTTTATCACTTCTCTATGTAAATAACAAAGAAGAGAGATTTCAAATCCATTTGCAGGGCAAATTTTTAAAGGTAAATTGATTTGAAATGGGTTGCTTATGTAAAGCTGGGAAAAATCAGAGAGTTGCTAAGCAGTAGAGTGATTACAGGATTTTGATATTTCTATTGAAATTGTTGACATACCTGTTAGCTGTGAATGCTGAAAATTTACATACGTGTATAGCAAGAGTAAGATAGCTAAATACGAGCTAAAATGCTGATACATTTGCAAATGTTAAAATTGTTTCTTGTAGAATTATATTGAAACATCCCTTTCCCATTCCCTGTCCCTTCGTTCATATGAGGGAAAGAATATTATGTGAAATTTGAAACATTGATCTTGTCTATAGGGAATTTTTTAAGGCCTGATTTTTGGCAGCATTGTCATTTGGTCAGTTTCTAATAATTCTTTTAATTTTTGCCATGTTTCAGCCTGACTTCAAACAGCAACACTCTTTTTCTCTCTTTTTTTTTTTTAAATTTTCCTCCAAAGCATATCAAATCTGTCAGTTGATTCAAATTTGTATGCAAATCCTTCCATGTAGAGTAGTCTTGTGTCTCAGTTGTCCAGTTTTCATTGTTTTTTGAGTGACAATTCTGATATTTAAATGAAGACAAATTGAGGTTTAAAGCTTGTCATAGCAAAGAGCTACACAATTTCAAATATCATTGTTAGTATTCATGTGTACTATAATATTTGATATCAGGTATTTCTTTCCTATTTGGGATATACATTAGAATACAGAAGTCATCAATAGTTTTAACAGAGAGTTATAAAGCTTTTTACCATCCATCATCTTGGGAGCTTTTAAATTGATTTGGAAGAGATAGTCTTCTTTTTGTAGTACTCGCAGTGGATAATGAGGAACAATATGAACACAATGACCAAAATTTGAACTCTTATTCAAATAGACAAGTCCAATTATATGAACCTTTGAGAAAGTAATTACATGCTTAGTTGACCTAATTTTCAAAATCCAAGAGCATTTTCCTCATCCTTCTATGCTATCTGTCAGCTATCGTTAAAATAATTGTCATGAAGAAAAAATAATAAGAAGAAACCCATTGTGCATTCTTTATTTTATTTCTCCATCATTTTGTCAAATGTCTAATGTGAAAAGTGAATTTGGTGCAAGAAGCTAAATGGATTATCACAGAAGTCTAACCTGGATGCCTTTCCACATGTGTTTAAAAGAATATAAATTGTCTTTCATTCAGTGGTTATTTTGTGGGTCAAGTACAAAGGACAAGAAAATAAGAGTGATCAAATCATTTAGTGATCTAACTTTTGATCTTTGTTAGTTCATTTGGAGGATTTTGAAAGGTGGAGTAAAATAGTTTGCTTTCCTCCAAAACAAACACACAATTGTTTCCCTACTGTTATGTTAGGTGTAAAGTGAGATTTTTCAAAGGATTCTACACTGACTTAATTTTTCTTCTATAAATCAGGTTCAGCTTTTACTGAACATTTTACCACAAATTTCAAAAGGAAAGGAGCAGGACTGAGACTGAGTGTTTTTTCTAAGGATGTGCAGAGTATTTTTAACATCAAAAAATACCCTGCTGTCAAAATGATTTGTAATATGTGTATTTAGAGACAGCAAGCTTATGCGTACATTTGACACACTGAGCACTAGGTAAACACTTATTAGTGCTCTTCTAAAGCATCTTGGGCCTCATCTTTCTCCTCGTTTCATGCTCTATTTATATGAGTGAACTCCAAGAGTTTCAGATTCACGTCTTCCTATTTTCTCCTTTAAATTGATTATTCTCTGTGCAACCTCTTTATCTGATTTTCCTTTACAGTCAACCAGAAATAACCCCTATCAGGTGGTAACAAATGGCATAATAATGGAGATATTTGAGGGTTTATTTCTTATGGCTTTCCTTTCACAATCTGTCAGTTAGTAGTGCTGCCACATAGAATCATAGAACCATAGATTGTAAGTGATTGGAAGGGACCTCAAGAGATCATCTAGTCCAACTTCCCTGCCAAAGCAGGATCACCTAGGGCAGGCTACACAGGAATGCATCCAGGAAGATTTTGAAAGTGTCCAGGGAAGGAGGCTGCACAACCTCTCTGGGCAGCCTGTTCCAGTGCTCTGTCACCCTCACAGTAAAGAAGTTTCTCATGTTGAGGTGGAGCCTCCTATGTTCTAGCTTATACCCATTATTTCTTGTCCTACTACTTGGCACCATAGAAAAGAAACTGGCCTCTTCCACTTGACAGCCACTCCTTAGATATTTATGGATGTTAATAAGATCCCCTCTCAGCCATCTCTTCTCCATATTAACAGTCGCAGTTCTCTCAGCCTTTCCTCACAGAAGAGATGTTCAAGTCCCTTAATCATCCTTGTAGCTCTCCATAATACATCATAAATACCCATAATTGTGGCAGGTACAGTGTCCGTCCCCCCCCCAGACAAAACACATGGGCTGTGCTGAGCAGCTTGGCGCCTCGGCCATTCAGTTGCCATTCAGTTACACCTTGTGGTGCTTAACAGGCACCTCAGGGTCTGGATCCCCCAGCGAACAGGCTCGAGGTGTGCACTTTTCTGTGTTTTGTCCAGGCCTGTCTCAGCCAATGAAAACGACCACAGTGCACCTTCAGCTAGGTTAAAAACAGGGTCCTGCCAAAGGCCGAGTTGAGTTGGTTCTTGGCAGAGCAGCAGGTTGTAGCAGTCGGACCCTCCCCTTGGACACGCGGTCCAAGGATACTTCCACGGATTGAGGGAGTCTCCGGGGATTGAGTGAGCTTGGCCCCCCCCTTTGGGTGAGTGGTATCTTGGGCACTCTGGTGTGGGAGGTTTCCCCTTTTATGAGTGAGAGTTTGCCCATTTTGGTTTGTCATTCCTTAAACTTAGGAATCAGTTGTGTAGTAGTTAATTCCTGACAGACATCCGAACCTGTATTTAGTTAAAAGGAGTGCTGGCAACCCTGGTTGCAATAAACCTCATTTTTGGATAGCGGCTGCTGTTTGTTTTGTGGGTGCCTCCGTAACAATAATACATAACAAACATCCATACTACAGCTATGCAGGAGTACAAATCTTTCATAAAATCAAGCTGGATTTCACATAGAGATTTCCCAAATCATTGCAAAGGCTTATGGACAAAGGTTCTTGGTCTTTGTAGTATTGATTATATAGGTTAGAAATAGAGATGATTATTGCTTCTTAGGCATTTCTTACTCTCCCTGCTATGGAGATATTTATGACTATCATCTTCCAGGGTTGTAAGAAAGGAGATCAGTTTTAAATGAGTTTGCCTAAAAGATCCAGAGATTTATCAAGATGACCTGGAGACTGGGACTTTTAAAACACCTTTCAAAGAAACAGGTGCTATTCCCATATTTTATAGTTAAAACTTAATGATCTTTTAAGCACCTTTAGCTATCTAATCTGCAGAACGGGGGATACTAATGCTTATGAACTTCCATGATCTGCAGTCAACAAAGTGTTCAATAATTGAAATAACACTCATGAAATAAAAGTCTTAATGCTTTCATTCGTATTTGATCATCAACTTTTCCATTTTTCATATTTTTTGCGTGTGGTGGCTTGACCTTGGCTGAATGCTAGGTACCCATCAAGTCGCTCGATCACTCCCCCCTACTTCCCTCAGCACGCCACGGGTGGGAGAGCATAAGATGGGAAGAGCCCGTGGGCAGTTTAATGGAAAAAAAAGGCAGAAAGCAAGGCCACGTGCATGAAGCAAGACAAAACATTCTCTACTTCCTATTAGCAGGTGATGTCTGGCCTTTTCCAAGAAGCAGGGCTCTGGTACGTGTAGCATTTGCTTGGAGGACAAGCATCTTCTCCAATGGATGCCCCTCCTCCTCCTTTTCTCTCCCTTTTATACTTGAGCTGGTATCATACGGTGTGGAATATCTAGTTGGTCAGTTTGGGTCAGCTGTCCTGACTGTGTCCTTTCCCAAGATCTCGCCCACCTCATCTCACTGGGCAAGGTCGGGGAAGATATTGGAAAGACAGCCTTGGTATTTCTGAACTCTCTTCAAAGGCTGTATAAAATCTGTGGGGGGTTTATTATTTTTCTTTTTTTTTTTTTTTTTTTTTGTTACAGGCTTGTTGGAAGTCAGAATTTAATTAAAATGTGAATGCACAAGGCAACATAGATATTAGCTCATGTGATAGGAATCTAAAACTTTGTCAGAGTTTTAGTATGGTCTTCAATATAATGTAAATGTTTCATTTATTTAATTGCATTCAGTTACCCATTCCTGTGTTATTTTGCAGTTTACACATTTCATCACCTCTAGGAGACATTTTTTGTCAGGTGTGTATGTGAATGTACTCAGGTAGTGTCTTAGAGCAAACACCATTCTCAGATGACTCCATGAGCAGATCTTCCCACTACCAGTAAATCTTCCCAATGTGATGAGACATACCAGACATCAACTCAGAGTTTTCAACAATTATTATTTCAATATATACTCAGAGCCTCAATTTGAGGAATGATGAGGGACTGAAGGCAGATACCAGCATCCATTTTCCTGCTCTGTGTTCCTACCATCAATATACCTTAGCCTAAGGAAGACCAGCATTATCAGTATAGGCTGGGAGATGACCTAGCTAGACATGACCCTACTTGAGTAGGGAGGTTGGACTAGATGACCTCTGGAGGTCCCTTCCAATCTAAAACATCCTATGATTCTATAATTCTATGATTACCTGGGCCTCTGAGCAGTTATACTTGTTACATGACCCTGAAACCTGGTCAGGTTTTGTTTGGTTTTGATTTTTTTTTTTTGTTTTGGAGGGTTTTGTTTGGTTGCTTATTTGGTTGCTTTTTTAATTTGCTCAAACTGTAAGACTTCAAGGGGAAAATGGAGACTTTGTTCCTTCATAGCTTTTACTTGAATAAAGCACAGGTCTTTCCAAATTTGTTCAACACTTTTGTGTTCCACAGCATAGTTTTTTAATCATCTTTACTCAAATTTAAAGAAAACAAAATTACTCATTACTTTACTGTTTTTTACTGTATGCACTTTTAAAAGTTTTCTGGTCTTGTCCAAGAACCTCAGGATAAGAAATACCATCCTAGAAAGCTGAAAATTCCGCAAGTCCTTGAAACAGGTGAAAATGGGGTGCATACAAGGACTATGCAGTCGTCTGCTAAGTCATGATTCCTCTGCCAAACTGTGTCTTACTGAGTCTAATATGCATGAAAAGATGTTTGAAGAGAGAACAGTACATTAGTGATGCGTATCATGCCACACAGTCAAACAATATTAAATAATGAATTATATAAAGATTCATATATTTTTAACTACTAAAAATTCTGATAACTTATTTAATAAATTAAGTCCATGTTTTTAATTTCACACGAAGTTTGACATCTGGTTGACCACTACCATGTATCTTCATCATCATCCTCAATACATGCAGCTGGAAGAGTTAAAAGTAATCAGTATGCAGGTTTTGGTTTTTTTAAATATGGCATTATTGAGAAGTTGTACTTCTGTATAAGCTCCCTTCTAAACTTCTTTTTTTATGATGTAATAGTAAAGATAAGCTCATAGTCTGTTTCTGCACTTTCACTGTAGATTCATTGATTTGGTATTCTGCCTTCCTCTATGGAAGTCTTCATAGCAAAAGAGACAAATCGCTTAGACATCTGAAAAGAGCTGTCATAAGAAAACTGATTTTCATTCTATTTTGATAGGGGAGGGGAAGTCTTTGTAGGTATCCAAAACATTTTCCCACAGATAGCTAGCTATTAATAGAATGTCAGGCTTTAGATATCTTTGTGATAAATTGGGTATTAGAGGAATTTTCTGAACACAACATCCCCTCCTTTCTATGTCAGCAGTCTTTTCACTCTGTACTAGAGAGTGGATGCAATAGAAATGAACTAAATTGTGAATTTGTTAGGTTTCTACCACAACAATGACTTAATTCTTTAAAAATGACCTCATCTTGTATTTCACTAGTATGACTGCAGTAATAATGCCAAAAAAAAAAAATATTATCAGTACTTAAATAAGTTGTCATATTTCTCTCATTTTGAACACATTAATAGACTATTTGACTTTGTACCATTTAAACTATTTTTTAAATCATGGTATAATTGTTTTATCATACAGCTCACAAGAGGTGTCATAAAACTAGAGCTTATGATTTCGTTAGTTATTTGCAAATTGTTTGCCAATAGAATTGAATAATCTGGTTTACTACTTTTAATTTTATGTTCTTTTCTCCAGGGATTAATTTCTCTTCTGCAGACTGTTCATGACCTGTAAATACTCACAACTTTTAGTAGATGGAAATTCTGTCCAATTTGGTAGTAACATCAGTTAATGATCATTCTTTTCCTGAATGGATCTCACTGTTTTATCAGTTTAGTCATGTAGCAAACCAACTAAATCCAACTTTCAAGCGTCCTACCAGTCTATAGAGGATATGGAAGTGAAAAATAAACTTTAGAATTATAACCAAAAGAAATTATGTACAACTAAGACTGCAGAAGGAGAATGAAGAGGAAGACAAGTTACTAAATGAGGAATAAAGGAGTAAAGAAAGTGAAGTCGATGGCTAGAAGGAAGTTTGCAGTTGTAGGATGTACTTGTCATTAAGAGACATAGAAATGACCTGACAGAAACCCCATAAAGTTCAACCAAGTTCAACAAGTGTAAAGTCATGAATCTGGGATAGAATAACCCTATGTACCAATACTGGCTGGGGGTTGACAAGCTGGTAGAGGTGTCTAATTGCTGCTTTCAGCTGCCTAAGGGATGATTGCAGAGAAGACAGAGACAGATTCTTCTCACAATTGCATAATGAAAGCAGGTAGTCAATGCTGCCACAGGTGGTTTTTCCAGAGTGGTTGTGGGGTCTTCCAACTTGAGCGTATTCAGATCTCACCTGGACGTGGCCCTGAACAGACTAATCTAATTTCTCTTAGGCCTGGCCTGAGCAGAAGATTGGACCAGATGATTTTCATAGGTCCCTTCCAGCATAAATTCATCTGCTTTTATAATTAATGGTTAACGATAAGCCTGCATTGGCACAGTGTTAAAGTCTACCCTCTTCGTTTTGAACATTTACAAATGAATATGTGAAATCATGGGTTCCTAATTTTTTTTTAACCATCTCATAGTAGCACAGCCTATAGCATGTTACAAGCTAATTAATGAAAGAGCTCGCTCTTAATTATTATCAGCTCAGTGTCCAGGGCTCGCCTATTAATTGCTACCATGACCTTGTTGCCAGCTAGAATTGTTTAGCAAATAAGTTCATTTGTAGGAGTCATAACTCCAATTAGAGACTACCCATACTAAGTTATGTCTTCAGCCTGTAGTCAATGTTTGTGAACATGTATACAACATGACTATCACATGCAAGGTGCTAGTAAAAGAAATGCCCACAACTTTTACTTCTTTGATTAATCACTTCACCATTAGGGCATAAATTCAGAACTTAAAACGTAGTAACATCCTTGGATAATAGTGCTTATATTTTACTAGTGATATACAATGTCAGTGATACAAATAGTTGAATTATACAAAACATGAAAGAGGAATCCAAATTCTATCTGCACAAAATTCCTCAGATTTGTGATAGAAAATACCTGATGAGGAATAAAACAGGAATAAACTAGCACTGCTTCATGCAGCATGGACGACTGGAGTGAGTTAACCTTGACTGGCTGCCAGATCCTCAGCTCCTTCACAAAATATCTACCTGCTCCAGTTTGAGGTCCTCCATGGCTGCAGTGTGTACACCTACGCCATCATGGTCTCTCCACAGACTGCAGAGAAATACCTCCTCCAATATGGGTCCTTCCCACAGGCCCCAAGGGATCCCTGCTGGGGCACCTGGATCACCTCCTTCCCTTCCTCCCCCTCTCCCCTGAGTGCTCCCAGGGCTATTTCTCACACTGTTCCCCTCACCCCTCGCTGCTGGGTAGCATTTTGCCTTTCCCCGAGGCACCACCATGGTGGCTGCAGGGCTCAGCCATGCCCTGTGGTGGGTCGGTTGGAGCCAGCTGGAACCGGCTGTGTCTAGCATGGGGCAGCCTCGGCCTCTCCAGACAGAGGCCACATCTGCAGCCTTCCCCGCCAGAGCCTGGGCACCTGGTACAACCATCATGTTATTATGTAATTCTGCTAGATGTGGAATAAACTAATATATATCACTGACCCAAGTGAGGTATTCAGAAGTATTCTGAACTTTTGTGATAGAATAAATGTTCAAAAATTACAGAAACTTAAAACTCTTGCAATGAAGTGTATTAAAATTGTTGCTGAATAATCATAAATAGCTACCGAGCTACTACTGTGCCACAATTCAGCAGTGTTCAGCGATACAACTTTAATGTAGTCTTATATGCACTTAAGTATATATATAAACACGCATTTATATTCACATATATGTGTGTGTCATGCAATATATACACAAAAGCAATTCTTACTGTAATTGATCTAGGATGATGATTCAGTTCTCATTCCTTTACGGGATATCAGATATAGATTGAGTTTACTCTTGCTCTGTAAGGGCAATATGATTAAGCTGTCTTGAATTTCATTTTTAAAACTTTGGTTTTAAGTAAATCATTATTTATTGTTAGCAATGCGAAATATTGCTGAATATCTCTCACTGTGTTATGATGACACACTAAACTGAGGATGCTACTGTCAGGCCGAGATTTTGATTGTGATTTAGAGTGTTTTAAATCTGATCCGTTCTGTTGCAGATGCTTTCAAATAGCCTAGTACTCAAAGACTGGGCAGAAAACTCTTATGTTATCCAGGGGTCTTATTTCAAGTCTTTCAAGTTTCTTCCCAGTTTTTGACTCCATTTCTGTCAATTTGCGGGCAGCTAGAGCCTCTTTTTACCAAAGATTTACTCAGACAAGCTTCCTTTTCCTTTTACAGGTGAGAATATGGCTGGTTTGCTAAGATTCTCCAGTTCTATGAGGAGAGCTGAGGAATGTCTTACCATAAATCTGGATTTAGGACCTCTGATCCAGAGTTAAAAACAGTAGTTCACAGGACACAGAACATAAAATCAGTATGACTTCACTCTTCTGGCACTGGTTTACTCAAAAGTTTTGACAGATTAAATTTATTACTAAGAGTTTTGGACTGTATGGTACATTGTTTGTTTAAGTTACTCTTGCTTTTATCAGGGACGCAGCACTTCCCATCCACAATGCTTCAAGGACTTGCACCCCATAGCACATCTATGCTTGGCAAGAAAATATAAAACAAGCATATATTTCATAATATCTTCTCTGATGAGTTTTCCAGATATGTGGTCAAAGAACCCTGCCTTACACAATTAAAATTTGTACTGCTGAATTGCCATTCAGTGTTGAACATGTTGGTATGGCACAGTACTAAACAACTCATTTGTTCACATTTCCTATATATAAAATTACTTTTAAAGAAACTTGTAAAGCAGAATGAAGAAAGATACAGCTTTCACTGCTTTCCTTGTAGCTGCACTTGTAAAGAATTGCCAAAAAAAAAAAAAAAAGCCCTGATAAGCAGTAAATCCAACAGCAGTATTTTATATTAATTTTCACTTGAAAATATCAAAGTGCAAGAAACAGTGCAAATCCAGTGACCAACCTTAATTTCCATGGTTTTGCTTATTTATCTGAGTCATGACCACTTAAGTGCTTCATTTCTGAAGAGATATTTCTTCATATCTTGTGCATGAATGTGACTGTTCATAAGCGTTGTGAAAACCTATATCAATTAAGTTTTATGGGGTAATTAATTTACAAGCGTCTCCTATAAATATCTGTTCATGTGGATTACTGTGCTCCTTTTCAGGTTGTGTCTTTTGTCAGTCCCTAATTCATACAAGTTTTCAAGAGAGAAATGAAGCTGAAAAAATCATCTGATAGGAAATATGTTCCTCTTAGTTACTACGAAATTTTGTTTGCTTCTCTGATCACAGTTTTTGTGTGTGTTTGTGTTGGACTGATTGTACTTTCATGGTTATCAATCCAGGAGTTAGAACAAGGTAAGTAGCCAAACTTTAACCTTTTCAGGAATCCTTCAGCAAGCATTCAGGCTTTGAAGCCAGTGGTGTTGTCATTGGAATTGTATTTCATACTTCATACTAAGCTTTTAAGGCTAGAGGAGGGTGTTTGAGGGGTTTTATTTTTATGTTCTCCTCCACTCCTCCCCTGGAAAATGTGAACAAAATATGCAAAAATACAAACTCTTGAAGCATGTCCTGAAGCCATAGAAATGAATTTTCATGTTTTAGACTTTGGGAGAGGTCCTTGGAAGTCAATCCAAGCTATAAAGCTTTGATTATTCAATTTTTATTTGTTGACTAGGGAAGGTAATATGTTAAATTGTTAATTTTTCCTTTTTTTCTCCATGTATGACTTTAGACGCAGAAAGACAGTGATAATCCACTGAAGTCTCAGGGTAGCTTTAGGTGTTCTACATCTCTTGGAATATGTTCATTCTTATTAAAAATATATATATTTAAAAAATATAAATTTTATTATTAAATATTACACATTTTAAATTATTTCTAATTATTTTGTTGGTGTGAGAGAGATCCTGCATTAGACAGCCAGCTCCCAGTCATATGTCAAGTTAAGGTGAAGTAATTCTTAATACTTAGCCAATGCTTAGAATGTGATAGAATCAAGCTAGTGATACGCAAAGTAAACTAAACGTAAAAACTGATGTGCAAATGGAACTGAAATTTTCATTTAAAATCTTGTGGCTATATATTAACTGTGCCCTAGTAAAGCCACACCTGGACTACTGTGTCCAGTTCTGGGCTTCTTAGTACATCTAGATTTCTGATTGGAAGGAGTGCATTTAGGTCTATGGAGCCCTCACAGCTAATAGAAAAAGATGTTTTGAAATGGGGTAAAGGAAATGGGTTAGGCAAAAGGCTCAAGAATATATTTTTTCATTTTTGTGATTTTTATGGCTGAAAAAATAATTGTTTTGGATGTCAATGCCTTCAAAGATAACCTAAAAATACTACTGGTACTGTAACAAGTAAGAAAACCATATTAATTTAGGTCTTATCTGAAATTTTCCAGTGAGGAAATATTTTTAAAAGTATAGTGAATTGCTTTATTGCATACCTCATATGCTGTAGCATGTTAGAAATAAAGATTAAAATTGCAGTAAGAATCAGTTATCTAGTTTCCTTATACATAATCCTAGCACTTCATGCAAATATTAATAAAAAAGGTCAGATAAAATACAGTGTAAAGTAGTAATTCTTAATATTTTTAATCCAGAACACACCAAAATGTCATAATTCACCATGATTCTTCAGATGTATCTTTGTCCCTTTTGTTAGACATAACTGGACATACCATTGTCCCCTTTATCTATTCACAATGCTGCTGGAAAACAGAAATAAAAGTAATAAGAACCACGAACAAATAGTATTCATAAAAATATGTTTACAGTTGTAACTATTGTAAAAATTGAAAAATGTCTAGCACTTTCTTAAAATCAAGACTAGACAAAACATCTCTGATTAGAAAGCAAATCAGAAAGCTAAAAGTTATTGTATTAATCACTCATGTGGAATGTAATGCTTGTCATTTCTTTCTATACAGTTCAAAACATTGACTTTTATTTTTCTTTATCTAGCTGAAGCACATGGGAATACTCATGGCTACATGGGAACATTTAAAATACTCTCTGGGGCATCTTTCATTCCTGCTTTGCGTAACAGATCATCAGCTGATTTCAAAGTCCTTGCCTTTGATGTTGAACAGTTGGTAAGAAACTATTGATCTCTGGTTAGTTTAAGAATATTTAGAAGGATCAGTAATTCTGTAACATGATGTGCTGTTCATGGCTTTTTCTTCACTCCAAAATGAGATATTTCAGGTCCTAAGCCTAGTCAGAACTCAATGTATTCCTCATTTTTAAAAATCAGTGAAACATCATAGAAAAAGTTTGCTTCTGTAGTCTAGATTTGGGAAGAAAAAATATTTAGTATTAAACCCATGAATTCATTGTACAGCAGGGTGTACTTTTAATTACTGTATTAGTTCAAGATTTTTCTTTTCTGTATAGATACAAGAAGTCTTTCAAGCAAGTGATCTGAAAAATGAATTTAAGAGATGTGAAATTTCCTGGTTCAAGTAGGTACAGTTCAATTAAACTTTGCAAATAAACACCAAAAATCCTCATTTAGCTATTTTTCTCGGGAGTGATTACCAATACCTTTCTTTTCAAGAGATGCTTGAGAACATCCTATATTATTAATTTCACGTCTGATGTTTTCCAAGTTCTGCTATGCGAACCTTGACACCAATGTGTTTCCTTGGGCGAACTTCCTTCTTGGACTCCTGTATGTCCATGCCTTGATCAAACCAGTAATGCTAAGCCCTAAGACCAATTCACAAAACTCCTACCCCACCTCAAATACTACGTCCAGTTCTGGGGTCCCCACCATAAGAGGGACATAGACCTGTTGGAACAAGTCCAGAGGAAGACCACAAAGATGACCCATGGGCTGGAGCACCTCTGCTACAAGAACAGACTGAAGGAGCTGGGATTGTTCAGCCTGGAGAAGAGAAGACTCAGGGAGAACCTTATAACTGTCTTGCAATACCTGAAGGGAACCTACAGGAAGGCTGGAAAGAGCCTTTTCACAAGAGTGTCCAGCAATAGGACAAGGGGAAGCAGTTTTAAGCTGAAGGAGAATAGGTTTAGACTAGATCTTAGGAAGAAGTTCTTCAATATGTGGGTGGTGAGGCTCTGGAATAGATTGCCCAGAGAAGTTGTGGATGCCTCCTCCTTGGAGATGTTCAAGGCCAGGCTGGATAAGACCTTGAGTAACCTGGTCTAACTGAGAGGTGCCCCTGCCCGTGCCAGGGAGGTTGGGTTAGATGATCTCTGAGGTCCCTTCCACCCTAACCCATTCTGTGATTCTGTATTTTAAAGAACTGCTGTTTTTCTTTTTTACTTTTTTTTTTTATTATTTTTATTTTCCCCAGGGTTTGTTAGCTATGCTATGTTTGCAGGGTTGCTGGCCCTTGCTATCTAGAAGAAAATTCCTGTTAGAGATCTACTGGCATAAGCTGAGATGAATGGAAATACACTCATATGCCCTTATGGACATGGATCCACTTAACTCATATTCCTTAGGGTATTAGCCAGTGAGGCTGTCATTTGACACCGGATAAAACTGAAGCCTGTGTGTCCTAAAGAGTCCATTAAATAGGTACAGTAAGACCTGCTTCATTTATAGAAGCTTGTTTGACCTCATTTTTCAATACCCTATTATGTTGGTTATCCTACTGAAGGCCAACTGGCAAAAGAGTCCAGTATATGCATTGAGGTCTGTAGTGTTAATTCCATTTGCGCTGTTCTTAATAAGGTCCTGATTCAGCAAAATATGTGCAATACTGTGTCCCATGGTTACATAGTTTCAGAACATGCTTCCATCCTATCCACAACATTATAAACTCAAGGAGAACCCTATGCTTTTGTGTTGTGTCTTTATTTATTGTTTTTTATTTCTATAGGAAATCTGAAGATGTTCGTGAAAGATTCAAGAATTCAGAGACTGGGTAATTGCCTATGACAAAGTTTACATAAAATATAAGCAAGAGACAATGATGCTATTAACACAGAATGTTCTGTGGATGGTCAAAGAATGGAAAAAATATACTTTGAGAGATTGGATAAGGCCCTCTAAAGAGCACTTGAAGTTTGAAGATATATCTTTCCTCCAAAAACATTCTTTAGGATCAGAAGAAAAAAAATAAAGTGATAGTCCCCAGAACTGTCAGTTTAGAAAGAAAATTGGGAAAGGTAAGGACAGTGAACTAGGTAGGAAGCTAGCTAGAAGAAAAGGGTATCGATTTGTGATGAACTTGCTTGTGGAATGCTGCTTAGGCAGTGGATCTCACATTATCATTAGTAACAAGTTTCAAATAAAGAACAAAACAAGACAAAAGATTAAAATTCTAGAAAAACTGGAAGACCTTGAGAAATGAATAATGTAATTAGTTGTTTTATAGGCAAGACCACAAAATTAAAGAAAAGTGCATATTACATGACAACGGACTATACAGTTCTGTGATTCTGTGATACCAACTGTTCTTGTGATATGTTTTCTCTAAATACATGAAGTGGATAAACATTCAGAGGAGATAGTTCTTTTGAATGACTGTGCTTGCAAAAGAAAAATGGATATTAGTGAACTGTGAATACATGTATGTTAGAAATGGGAAGTGGATTTTAATGAGAGAAATCTTTTGATTGGAATAGTGAGGTCAAAAACCAATTAGCTAGGAAGGCAAAGTATGAAAACTTTATGAAGGATTTTATAACATCAAGATAACGGAGTACTTACAGGTTTTTTTCTTTGTGAAGGTAGATCCAATCAACAAAATTTGGTTTCTGCACATAGGATGGGACTATCAAAATTTGGGCATCAAAGATGGAGACATCTCTGAGCTTGTTGCTCAAGATTGTCTTTGTAAATCCTTGGTCTTTTAGAGTTTTCTCATCTGGTCAATTTAGATGTCTTTTTTAGGAGGCGATCAATTATGCCAAAGAACAGCTTATTTCATTCCAATAACTACAACAGGAATCTAGATATCTACACTGTAAACACTTATATTTGTTAAACCAAATCCACTGCTGTAACTTGACAGAAATACCATAGAAATTACAGAAAATCTGATGTCAGTAAATGTTGGATCTGGTTTTTAATACATCAGTTAAGGATCTGTCTTTATTTCTGCTTTGAAATAATACTTGAAAACATTACTTTGTCCCAGAAATTGTTTTCCAGCTGACTCTTTTAATTTGAAAATTGTTTACCCCTTTGGGCAATCTCCTCGCTATTTCACTCTTGAAATTCTGCTGAGTCACAAGGACAGCAATAAAAGCTTTTGTTTGTTCAGCATGGCCTAGGGGTTATCAGAAACATGTAAGAAATTAAAGAGGTGAGTTTTTCCATGTATTGCAAGCTTCAAACAATGCTCAGCAAAACTGCAGGATTAATCATCCCTTATCAAAAAGCTACTGAGTCTGTTGCAATTGGGTAGTATAAATGCTTAAGAATAAAGAAGCTTGCACCTAAATATAAGTAGAGAAAAACTTTAACAAGCATCATACTTTGGCATTACCTTAATCCAGCTGCAAATATAAAACTTAATAACTATCTAGAAGAGTGATTTGAAGAAATTTCACTCAATAGTCAATGACGCTATTAAGTCAGTATTCTTTATTACGGCACCGGGTGCATAGGGTATCATTCCTCCAAATATGCACCCCAGGGACTCAAACTTGTTTGCTTTTATGGTTACATAACATGCATATTCATTATACTTCCATGAACTCATCAGAATATTCAACAGATAGTTTACATTTCGTCCCGCCTCCCCACACACGCGCTGTATGATGCTTCAGTGGTCGCTGGGTCCCCTCTGGGAGTCGTTGGATGAAGGCTGGTAGTCTTCCTTGCGAAGGCCCGAAGTCTTCCTCACCAGTAAACTTCTGACCTCTCGGGTGGGGGTGTGTGGGGGTGTGTGGGGGGGTGTGTGTGACTAGTACCCACACCAGCTGCAGCTGTGGTGCCTCCTTGTCTTCAGGACAAAAGCTAAGATCTCCCTGAGACTCCCAGATTTTCACCATTTTCCTATACAAAGCTTCTAACTATCTGTTAACTACGCAAATGCCTTTCAGCTTACTCTAGCCACTATCAAGAGATGGGAGAGACCAAACAGAAAACACTCTGAATAAAATTCAGGCTTCATAGAAGTTAAATGTAGTTTAACCACTAATTTCAAACTATCTGTGCTTTCAGACATTACTGTTTCTGTAGGAGTATCCAGGCAGTCACACAGCAGATCCTCACACATGCAGAATACACAGATGATCACTTTATAGAAGTGATCACTTTATATTATATTTTTGTAACATGAATATTATTTTCATAACACTTCAAGGTTCACCATCATTATTTTAAGGCTTAAACTAAATGGCCTGTTAAACAACAAGAAATCTACTTCTCCTTTAATTCATTCAAGTTCAGCTCTGTTGCAGCAATTTATATGGATGGTGTTTTGGTTTTTCTCCACAGTGAAAATAAGAATAGATAAAGAAAAAAAAAACCTGTTTCTTGAAGATTCAAACCTATCTAATAATTAAGAGGTGCTTCTTTATGTGTCATCATTGTCAGCCAGCAATTAAAGGTATTCTGACTGCAAATGGAACCAGTGTTCAAATGAAATGTTGTCTAGATGATGTCATACAGCAGATTTACTTAATTAGCTTGCGTAACTAATTATCTTCTCTGTGTTGTATTTCTAGTGTTGTTGTGATTTTCAACCTTTATTTTACCCAGATGGTAACAGTTGAGAAAGTAAAAAAAGACATGGTTTTGGGTATCAGCACAAATAAAACTAGTCTTACCCAGACTTTGAAAATCGATGTGAACAGCATACAAGTCACAGGTAATGCTACTAAACATTTTTTCTCCAAATAAATCTTTGAGAACTACAGCTAACATGAATGAAAAATTTGGCTCCCAAACAGCAAAGGAATTGTTACTTGTGCTCATGAGTGCCCTCTTTCCCCAGGGCCATTTAAAACCTCATCAACTAGAAAGTGTGAGTCAGCATTGTGCATGCTTACTAAGGAGGGAATAAAGGAGAAATTAGTGATTTCCAAGTGAAAACCACTCAATTTTGTCTTTTTTATGGAGCACATTTGTAACATCATTATCCCTTAAATTAGAGCAATTAAGCCCCAACTGCTTCGTAAGTAACTGCAATTATGATTTTATTTTGATAAAGAATAAAGAAAAGCCTCACAGTGAGTGAAAACTCATTTATTGAAAAGATGTCAGTAAGAACCATAAACTGAATACAGAGTGTGGCTTCTGGAGAAGTATGCTGAAGGAACTGACTTCTTATTCCTCTAAAGCTTAGATAAAGTTTACATGGGAAAAAAAATGGAGTGTGGCTTTAAAGACTAGGTAGTTTTAAATTGTGCAAAAATACAAATACGGTGATTTTATGTAAATACTAGAAAATTTGACAAAGCCTAATTGGAAGCCCAACAAGATCAATGGAAATCTTTGGTCATACCACAATAAGCTTCAAAACAGACCTTCACTGAGGATGAGGATAAAAAGTAATTTGCATCCTTTGAAGTGGATGTTGACATTAGTTGATATTTGAAGACCAGCTGGAGATACTATTAAGTAGTGAATGATTGCTTTAAGAGGAATGGGACATCTAATGTGTAACATCTCCTACTGTATCCTAAAAGGTGCATTTTTTTGCTGAGTACTTCAGATATTCAGAGGCTAAATTCAGAGTCTTGACATCTCTATTCCTTTTTCGACTTGCACCACATATAAGAAGTTGTTCTAACTGTATATCACTGTAGAAAATGATTGTTCATTATACGTCAAAAATGCCACCAAAAAAAAGTTATGAAGAGCTTTTTAAAAGGTTGTATATCTATTGATGAACTTTGAAGCAGTAAAAGCTTGCCTGCTGTGGATCATCAAAATGCCTCTTTTCACATGAGATATCACCTGTCTATTGCATCAGGAGTGCTTCAATAAAATAACAAATTTTGATTTAATTAAGAGTCATTATCATATATGGTAATTTTTCATCCTATATATCAGTATGTTCTGCAAGAGAAATCTTATTCCTATTTCAGAGAGGAGGGAGTGAACTACAACACACGTGTGACTTGCTTGAAACCAGTTTTCAGTCATTAAAAGTAACTTCCTTTCTTGCTAATTATCCCAGGTTAATTTTAACTCATTTATCTGATCTAAATGCTGTTCTATAAGACACAGGTGCTTTGAAAATCTCCATAGCATAGAGAGTGTCAAGACAGAGCTTTCCCAATTGAAGACATTTGATATACAATGCAATGAATAGGGATTGAGGATTTGAAGGGATTGATACAAATCTTTTCTCATTAGGAAGATCACAGAGTTTGAGAAGAGGCTGGGACCAGGCTGAGATGGTCAAAAGGAGGGAAGCAGAACACTGGTAGTGATCAGAGAGAAATAGTCACAGCTGTTTTATTTTTTTTTAACCTTTCTCTGAGTTGCATAAAACTAGATATTGAGCTACAAATGGACTTTATAATGAACTTGCTTTCTTCCAGATGCTGCTGAAAATCTTACTACAATGATGCCTTTAACTTCACCAGGTCAGTATCTTTCATAAAACAGAAAAAAATTTTGGTTACCATTACAACATGAAACATAAGACTTGCTGTTCAGCTGATACACCTTAGTAAAGATGCCTTGGCTTTAGTTGAGGTTTGACTGATAGGGTCCATTCAGTGACAGTTAGCTGCTCTTCACTGTTTCCGATCATTTGAGAAAGTTGTGATCTGAAGTCTTTACAAAAGCTCTAGGAACTTGATTAGTGGATGAGAACAAAAACTGAGTCTCTATGAACCAGCTGAGTCACAAGCTGAAGCTGTCATAGATTTAAGCAGGTAGATGAGGCTGGGGAGTCCTGCTCTCATGCTGTGGCTAACAATGTACAGAGCAGTGTCGTGATAGACTCCTTCTGCTATCAATAGAAGCCTTATGGTACGGTATGAAGTAGACATAACTCCTTGGTTTCACAAATTCACTGAGTCCAAACCTGCCAAGAGTCAGTCAGACAGCTGAATAGTACAGCAGGTGCTTGTACCTAGATGCAGGTAGAGTTGTTGCATAAAAACTGCATACAAATTATCATATATGAACTCTCCAGGGCAGGGTACCAGACTAGGAGTTTCATGGAATTTATGTTAGCTACAGAAATGCACCTATGAATATAGAAGCCAAGAATTTATTGACAGTCTAATTACAGCCATAATAACGAAAGAGTTATTACTAGTCTAGCTACAGGCCTACCGATGTGTATAGTCCAAAGTGTACACTTACTAAAGCTTATTCCCAGTGATACAGTTAGAACTGCTAACATACAAATTTTATCCTATCTATCCTTTCCTCTGATATGCTATCTCAATGCTGTCCTGAGTCCTAAGTTCAGTGTTGCTAATCATCCTCAAGAAGAAACTGGGAGGTGAGGAGAAGGTGCCAAAGAGGAAATGAGTTGCACCCCAGGCTGAAATGAG
The DNA here is from genome assembly GCA_013396935.1 of Baryphthengus martii. Lineage (NCBI taxonomy): Eukaryota > Metazoa > Chordata > Aves > Coraciiformes > Momotidae > Baryphthengus > Baryphthengus martii. Next base: position 99,366 of record VWZK01010623.1, read on the forward strand.
AATAATGTTTTTGGTGCAGATTCCTTCCCCTTCGATTTTGTGTTCTGCTTGGGGTCATTTTTGTATGTTTGCTAACACTGCTTCCTTGCTCTTCCTGTTTCAGTCCAAATCACATGATATACCCAAGTTTACCATATTTGGTATGTTTACCTCTGCTGGATGCTTGGATTTTGATTCTGTTGACCCTAAAACTGTCCTTAACCAGCTCACATGTTACTTTAGTGTGATTCTGCAGCAGTTGAACATTTGTGATTTGTGTTTATACCACTGATGCCTTTCTCACTGTCCTGTGCTTTCCCTTTCATAGCTTTTGCTGTCAACTTGCACATGTATTTTTGGAAGTGCCTGCAACAATCTCAGTTTTTTTCAACAGTCTTCAAGATGTAGCTTCCTGATAATTGTTTTATTAGAACTGCTTGTTCATGCATGCATCCATCCATAGTTTAAGTCTTTGAATGTTTCGTTCCTTCCAAAATAGTGATCCTTTAGAAAATATGCAGACAGATATGGAGGTAGATACATATATATGTAACAATTTGAAAACTACTGTGATGGTATAAAAAAAGCTTCCTTCTTTGAATGTAGCTATTTGAGAACAGCCCATCTGGCTGCACCCTTCCTACACCTTCTGCTGAGCTCTCCTTTCTGCCAGAGGAACTGTGTCCTTAAATTTGCTAACAAAGAACACTTTATAACCCATTTAATACAAAATGGCCTAGTTTAGTTTAAAAGTGTTTGTTACATAAGCATGTTTAGATGGAAAATTGGTAGGAAGTCCTCATATAAAATACATGCACTAGTAGATCTGGTAGAGCAGGAACATGGAACAAAAGTAAGTCTGTGATGAGCAATGATCAGCAACTTCTGCCAGTAAAACTAGTAGATGACAAACTATAGAGAACTCCTTACTGCATCCCAGTTTATTCCTTCTGGCTCTTCATCGTATAAACTAAGGGACAGGATTCATTAACAGTAGTGACATGGGGATCTATCTCAGCTGAGGCCATCATCATTCTGCTCACATATTTGAGTCTTAATGCAGAATGTAAAAATAGCAAACAGGGGTGCTAATGCAAAAGAAGAAGAAAAAGACTGTTCAAGAGCTTGAAACACAAGTGATTGTTACTAAAACCACAAAAGTTTTGTTGAAGCAATCACAAATAAGTATTCCATTTTCCTGGAATGTTTTGCAGTTTACTATCAGCAATACAAATCTATTTATGTACCTAGGCATTTGTTTATATCTAAATATGTTTACATATGCCTGTATGTAAATATACAAATACTAGATAGGTTTGAGGCTTCTCTTCTCTCAGTGTGCTGATTGATTTGTTGAGCAATGTTACTTACAAGAAAATGTGCATATATATTTTAGTGCTAATACTATAGTTGTTGTAACATGTCTTGTTTCAACAGATCCCATGAGTCTTATCACAAGGTCCCTGACACCAACTTCAGATTAGAACTTTTGCATACCAGAAGAGACGAAGAATTGCTGTTATTTTAATAGGAAAAAAAAAAACAAAAGTCTTTGAAGTTATTGAAAAGTGTGTGACTAGAGCTAAAAGAATGAGATTTAAACTACACTTGGGCTCCACATTATTTTTCTTATGTGCATTTGACTTTAGGATCAAGCCACTCAAGCTGATGTTACCATATTATTACCTAGGTTGCGGTTTGGTGACACGGCAAATCATGCAGATATAAAAGCAGATTAGCTGCTGCTTAGTTCTGCCCAAGCAACTGCAAAGGTGCTCCCAGAGAGCAAGAAGTAGAGTTCTAACTTTGGACTGTTTGCCTAGGTTCAGGAGAACTCACCACAAGCAAGTCCTCAACAACTGTAGGTAGGTAACTACAGATGGGTAGAAGCAGGGAGGTTATATGATACAGTCTGAGATCTTAAAATTATACTGTTTGTATGCAGTCTGTACTCACATCATACATGTGTTCATATCATACACAATATGTGGGTTTACCTTTGATTTGACTAAGGAGACCTCTTCAGGGAGAAGGGACTTCTAAGGCTGTACATACTACAAAAATGGTGTATGAGTAATGTATACTGATTTATATATTGATACTCATACTGACTGTTCATTTTTGTTTCCTATTATTTCTTGGGGCTTTTTGGAAAAAACAAAAAACCAACAAACAAAACAAAACAACGTTTAATAAACTCTTACATGGCTTCCAATGGACAGAAAGCCAAAGCTGTTTGAATCTTTGAATACCTCCTCCATCCTTACTAAATTATAATATATATATGACATTTATAAGCTTTTTTGAGATGGATCTAATGTATTTACTGTCACTTTTTAGTTGAGTATAGCAATTGCAATGCAATATAGGGTAACTTGCTGGTTGGAAAAAAAAAAAAAAAAAAAGCCAAAAGGTTTTACTAGAACATGTCAATTTCTTTCTATCCAGTAGGTGGCAATGCTGTTTAGTGTTCTGAAGTTTAACGCTAGACTTGATCATGTCCTATGTAAACAGTGTTCACTTGCGTATTGAGTTTATGCAAAACATATTCTTAGATTATTGGCTGGGATTTTGTTCTGGGTGTAGAATACACGGTTTCGTCTCTGCTTGTCTGTGGCCATTCATTGGCACTGTATTGCTTTCAACACTTGATTAAAGGATGTTTGATTTGCTTCAATTACCAATTGGATGAAAAATGGCAACTCTTTTGCTTTAATTCGTCTACATTGCTAACACTGAATGTCTTTTTTAAAGGACCTTGACATGCTACAATACACCCAAACCAATGTCAGTCTTTGTCACTTACACCGGTATGCAATATGATACCATACAATCATTTACTTAATCTGCTAACAGAATCAACAGTCTTATAAAAGAAAATAAATCAAGCAATAGTGGCTAGAGGCTAAAAGATCAGTTTTACAAATTGGTATTTTTCCTTCTTACATAAGAAATTTTGACCTTTTCCAGTAAGCATTTACTGAAGTAAAGAAAATATGTGAATGGTGGTAGCTGAATAGTTTCCATAAAATTTAATGTAATTTTCAAGAATTTTCAAATTAGTAGTTATCCAAAGCTTGTTTCAGGTACATGTCTTTGTTTACTTTAGTAGGACCTACTTGAATTCTAAAGATGTCTAAGACCAAAGCCATATAAAACCTAAAAGAGCATGTTTGCAGTGAACAAACATCTGTGCTCTAGGAAAACACTGTTGTGAGATCCCACAGTTTTAAGGATCTGCCCATCTATTCTTTTTGCAAAAATTTGGTGTTAACTTATAAATTTAATTTACGAATCTAAAAAGAATAGCATTTCTGAAATTCCTGGCATTTCAAAATCTAGTCTTAAAGACTTTTGTTTTCAAGATATGCTGGTTAAGAAATGAGATTCATTAGCATGATGAAGTGCAACATTGTGTTGTGTTGAAGTTGAAGAAATTAAACTGTATCCAACTAAACCCAGAAATTTTTCACGGTTATTTAAGCCAAAGTACACTTTTCTCATGTTATTCAAGCATAAGAAATTGGAAAATGTCATTTATTACGTTGTATAAAGTAGTTTGTTTGGGTAGGGGAAGGAAATGGGAATTCATGGAAATTTTCTTCCAGCCTTACTTCAAGCTTGTTTTCAAAAAATATGTCACTTCTGAGAACTTTCTCCATTCTGTGCCAAATTTATCTTTTTAGTACGTGATATTTTATTCCAGGCTTCTGAAAATGCAGTTCTGTAAAACACAATAGAGTGGTTGATTTGATTTGTGCTAAAGTAACCAGAGGTAAGTCAATTTTCCTTTATAGTGGAACTGCATTACTGCTGTGCTGTTATTGCTATTGTCCTTATTATTTCAGCTGAGTGTTTGCCACCTGCTGAACTTTGTGATGATGGTCTAACCTGCATTAAAAAAGATTCATTTTGTGATGGACTATTTGACTGCCCAGATGGTTCAGACGAATCTCAAAAAAGATGTGGTAAGAATGTAAACCCCTCTAAATCAGTTTTTTTTAAAACATACTTAAACCTATCAGTAGTTTGTAAATAGTTTATAGGCAATAAACTGCTTGGTGAAGTTCAAATCAATTATACAAAATATAATAAGAGTGATTATTGTAATCTTTATCTTGTAAATGGAAACATTTTTCTTTAAAATTCTCACTAATGAAGAATATGCTTAATAAATAATGAGATACTACAATCTGGCTGTATTATTATAAAATATTAGAGAAATTATTTACTATAATATAAAATATTAGAGAAATTATCATTTACTATAATATAAAATAATAGAGAAATTATAATTGACTACACAAATATTTATAAAATAGCTAAAGATAATGTAAATTTTAAAATAATATAGACATTTCATATGAAGTTGTGTACCAGTAATATCCAATAATGTTCTTTACAAATAAATGAAAATTATGACCCTCTACAGACATAAAGTTACATTATCTTGTATCAGAAATCACCTACTGGCATATTTGGAGTCAGAAGACAGATTTCTCTTTTGATTCCAGCATTAAGGGTATCATCATAGAAAACACTCCTTACAGCTTTTCCCAGGTTGCTGTGTACACTCATATATATTGATATTGTGCATTCAGAAAGTTAGTGGATGTGGAGGTGGTGATGCAGGCACAGTGTTTTGCAGCCAGGACAGACAAGAGTAACTGCTGCCATAGCAGGATGGAGCCCTGGCAGGAGCTCCAAGACTGTTGTCCACCCATCTGCGTCTTGCTACATTCAATGCTAGGGAATGGAAGTGTCTGTATAACTCTGCCATAGAGTTGCTGGCACCACAGTGAGATGCAAGAATGATGATATGAAAATCTGGACAGACGGCTCTAGGAAGCCCTGCTTGGCTGGAGGGGTTGGACCATATGACCTCCAGAGGCCCCTTTCAACCTCAACCCTTCCATGATTCTGTAAAAACATTACAAGCCTGGAACTTAATTGGTTTTAACGGGGAAAAAAAAGTTTAGATCCTTCAGTGCCAGTGACTTCGTTTGCCGTTATCTGCCTCCCTAGTTTCCCTGTGGGCTTTTTTGTGCTGAGCAGCCACTGCTCCATGTACCACTGAACACTGTGAAATTGTACCAAGGAGTCTGACTACATTGCTGTTTCCCAAAGTGTGCATGCAGCTTTTTTTGGTGGGAAGGCACACATGTTAACGGTGTCTGCACTGCTTTTCACAGTCTCAGCTCTCTGTTAAAAGTCTATGAAGTTTTATTGCAAAGACAGCTTTGCAAATGTTTTAGGAGAAGTTGTGGAAATTAATTCCCTGAATGTTTTGTTTGTTTGTTTGTTTTAAGCATAGAATTTGGTGCTAGAGATCTGGAAAGCTTATTTCTCTTCTGCTGTGGGAACAGCCTGCTGAGCTTTCCTGAGAATAATGGTGGGGGCAGTTTGGTCTGAGCATTCAGAAACACGCGAAATGCTGGACTGTAGTTTAAAAATAAACAATCAAGTACAAAATTTTTTGTTTCTTTGTTTTAAACAACTTGCAAGCCTCATTCTGAAGGCTGATGACATGCTGACCCCTTCTGCCAGAAGTGGAATATTATTCAGAAAAAAACCAAGGTGGATTGCAGACCTGCCCATTACCTTCACTTTTCTGAGAGCAGCCAACTCAGAAGGGAGACTTAGCTTTTTGGGTTTTGGGAAAATATCCATCAAAATACTTCTGTAGAATACCCACAGAAACACATTCGAATGTCCATTTAGCATTACAGCTGCATCCAGGTAAATCATGACAATGATGAGCTCTGAGCAAGTCCTTTTTACAGTTGAGGAAATCCAAATGTCCTAAAGTAGCCTCAGCTAGGCCTTTGTTCCACTGTATGCATTAAGATAGCACAACCCCAGTTACTCGATCATTCATTTCTACCATCATACTGTTGTTTTGAGACAAGGATTTTGTCTGGGGTATTTGTTTGTTTTAGTTTGTTTTGGTTTATTTTATTTTATTTGAGATCTAGCTAAACAAAAAGTGTAGATCCTTCTAGTTAAAAAGTAGTAGTATTCATCTCATCAAAATGAATGTTTTTGAATTTGTTTTAGGTTTGAGTTTACAAGTTTTGCTCATGTTTTATTAAAGATATTACAGTCAGACTTGTTGTATAGGAGAGAATGTAATTAATATTAATACATTGGTAGATACGGACAAAAATAAGTTCACCTACAAGCAAAACTGTGTAGACATGATTCAGCTGTGTCCTGGAGCCCACACAGTGGTTTAAATTAAGAATTGTGCTTGAGAAGAGTTTTTCAGCTGAGGCATAGCCTCTTATGCACATGGCTTTTGGATCTGATTTGCATCTCTCCCTCAATCTCTACCAAATATAAGTTGTGAATGCCCTGCTCCTTTGTAACTGAGGATATTATTTCTTAATCAATGTTTTGACAGTCACCAAAGAATATGCACAACTGAGCTGAAAATTTTGGGAATGTGCATACAAGTAAAAACAGATAGAATGTCCTAAGGAAATTAGCTACAGCTACAGCCCACTTCAGGGAGCTGGATGATTTGTCCCTGTTAATCTTCAGTGATGCGTGGAATTTATAAGCAATTAATTGTTACCATTAGTTTAGCAGTTTCAGCTCATAACCTTACAGAAATACAATTCTGAGTGGAGGACGAATTGTTGCTCCATGACTCTTATGTTACATTTTAAGTCCTATGTTTTTTTGCATCCAAACTCTCAGAGCTCTTCTAAATTTATATATTTAGCTTTCTTAGCAGACTTTGAAAAAAAAAAAACAGTGGCGTAAGTGGCAATAAGCCTTTTGCATGTTTGGGATACCTGCAAATTTTTCCACCTCTTTGATTTTTCACTTATGTCATACCTAGAGTAACTTAATGCAGTCATATAAAAGCTAAAATTGTCTAGATTTTCAGAAGTGCTTCAGAGTTTCACAATGTGGTTTACAGCCAATTTATTTTTCATGTTACAAGTGCTCTTATACACAGTGGAGTTACTGCCCTTTAAATAAGTTGATTTGTTTTTTTCATCTTGATTGTTATTCATCTTGATTATTATTGTTAGTGGTTTTAAAATATAGGACACAGGACTTAATTTTAATAGTGTCTTCCTGCATTAGACACAATTCAGTAAAATCTCAGATTCTCATCAGAAATTTAGGCAAATGACCACCATCTCTTTTTGTTTGTTTGTTTTATCAATTAAAATTATCTTGAAAGGTTTCTTTCTGGCTCTGCAATGCAGTGCAGTAACAAAAGGCATTGCAAAACTGCAGTTAGCAATTTCAATGCAAAGTGTCTCTAGAGAAATATGAAAGTCTGAACAGCATCTATTAATAATGGCTGGCATTGCTGAAAAGCAGCCATGTAGCAAATAAGTGTAACGAAAAGGAGACTGAAGGCTGATCCCAGGAGGTATTTCCCTCTGCAGACTCTCTTTGCTGTTATAATATGTCTAAGCTAACATTTTGTGATTACCTACCTCACAGCATCATTACAGTACTGAGAGAGATCAATCAATCACATGTAAGCCGGGAAGTAATGTACTGCCCTTGGCAGAGAAAGATCCTGTCAAGTGAAATATGTGGGCTTGATCTGATCGGTTTGGGGAGCTTCTCCATGCAATTCAAGGATTACAAGATTACCTAATGTGCTTTCTATGCAACATAAGTAAATAGGAATTGACAGCAAGACACATGTTGCGGGAGGAGTGAAAGTGATTCCTGCAAAACATGTTTCCTGTGTCATTAGGAGAACAACTGAGGCTTTTCTGGGGGCTCCAGGAGGAAGCAAAAATGTAATGAATTCTGTGACCTTGCCTGCCTTTGACCACAACTGTCTCCTCTTTGCAAGAAGGGAGCACTGGGAGGTTCTTCAGTGAAATAGGACCAGACCCAGCTATCTTCCTGCTCGTTCCTGAGATACTAAGCATTTGATATTTCTAGGCTGTGGATGAGCAGCCTAAGGATTCTTGCCTGAATCTTTCTGTCCTATTTCAAGTTAGTGTCTCTGAAGAGATAAGAAACAAATAAAAGGGAACAAGAACAGAAAATAATTGTGGATAGGAGCAAACTTTTGTCGTTAATTCTATTAGAACAGTATGTATATCTCTTTTTATTATTACCAATGCTATAAATATGTCTTGCCAATTACTTCTTAACGGTACCACTTTTTTGCACACTTCATTAATAACAAGCTGGGAACTTTGCTTCTCACACTGATTCCATTCTTTCAGTGAGAAATGGTTGTGTTAGCCCATTGGCAGGTCTCTCCCAACCTAAAATTTTATGTGATTCTATGACAGGAAACATATGAATTAAAATGGACAGCAAAAATGCTTCTATACCAATACTCAGCTCTAAAGCTGTATCCTATTCTGATAAAAAGGTGATATAGAATAGTAACTATCTCTTTTATGGACCTTTTTTTCCTCTATATGTGTTTTGTTTTCGTCTCAAAGGCCATGAAGATTGCAAGAGGGAATACGTTTCTATTCCAATTCATGCATTAGACATATCATCGTTAGTGAAATTCATTCTGAAGAGTCTTTATTAACAGTACATTCCTGAGCCTGGCTGAAGCAAACCTTAATTTTTGTGTTCTGTTTGCTACGGTTGTAGTCAGAAAGAATTTTATGCTTATAAAATGAACATATAAGGAGCCCAAATTTATCATTTTATGTATCTTTTCTCGGAAAAGGACTATGCTCAATAAAATTTCCATTTTATTTTTAAATATGATTGATTATTCATAATTTGGGCACTCATTATAGGTATTATTTCATTTCTTAAATTAGTGAAAAGCTCTATATAACTTCCGATTATCAGTCTCAAATTAATGAACTTTTTCTTACCTATCCAGATAATCATGTATGGTACTGATCTTACCTTTATTCGAAAGCTCTATGAAGCTTTCTGAAAAAATGAAAAAAAACCATCATCAGACAGGTTCCTAACATAATGTTCATGAGACACAACAGAAGCTTCAAGAGTGCTTCAGTGTCTGGTGAAATAATATAACTCTACATGAATTAGAATTTCCAATCTTGCTGAGGCTTAAAAATACTTTAAAAAAAAACAAACAAAAACACAACAAAAAAAAACAAATAAACAACTCTGATTTTTAAACTGAAGAACATACATAGAGTGGAATAGCAGCACCAAGGAAGCAAAATTAATAAAAGTTTTTTTAAAAAAATGCATGATGATGGATGACATTTACCTCAGATGAATGAATTTGATAGCTGGCAGGAAACTTGGGATATCCACTTATCTCTTTGAGTACTTTGTAATATATAAGATGAGGAACTAGGAAACTCATAAAAGTAGAGATAGCAATAGTCAACTGTATTCCTTTGTGCTTTCATTCATATGATATCAAATTGTTTCTTGTAGTGCAAACACAGTTTCCTGATTTAAAGTAGCTGCAGATAAGAACTGCTAAGATAAGATCCTGTTTATGTATAAAATAAAATCAAGGAGAGGTGGATTCATTGAATCCCACTGTTAGATTTTAATTATTTGCATTGATTTGGACTGGTTTGGATTAGTTAGATTGTCTCTAATTTAAAAGTGAATTCAAACTGATATCTTAAGGTCACCCTCATTTTGGCTCTGATTCTGTTTATCACATGGCATTTTGACAAATGTTCTTCATTATATCTTTACAGCTGCAGTTTGTGATGGAAAATTTATGCTGACTGATTCCTCTGGGTTTTTTCACTCTATGAATTATCCAAAACCGTATAATGCAAATATCATTTGCCAATGGATTATACTGTAAGCTATTTTCCAATAATTTTCTACCTAACATTTTTTTGTTTGTTTATGAGGTGATATTGTTTCCTGCACATCAATCTTATGCCATTTGTTTGCATTTCCAAATACCCTAGCATGGAAAATATGTAATAACATTTTCTCCTTTGTATATATGTAACTTTTCTTTAAAAATTTGCATGCCTAAAACCTATAACTGTATCAATAATTTTCCCACTTACAAAAATTCTTACACGAGATTTCTCAAAATCATACCTATTACATGCATGCACAGGAACATATTTGTAAGCTCAGAATAAATCACATCACTCAAAATAATTGCAAGATATTTGCTTCAAAACATTACAGTAAATGCTAGTCTTTAAGTAATGGTTTTATATGATGTGACTGATACTAACAGATGGAACTTTCAAGAATTCCCTTGTAATAACTTACAGGCACACGTCTCATCTGGGAGTTAACAGCACCTGTTCTCCTAAGTCATTTAAGAATATGTTTTAAAAGTGCGTGAGTGTCATTTGACATAACAGCACCAAATGCCTTTTAAGCCCTAGGTACAAGAAGTGGATTTTGTTTGATCAAGGATACATATGTACAGGGAGGGACAGCTATTTGATTTTGACACTCTAGGTCCACTTCATAGGCCAGGGAGAAAAAAACATAGCCATAGTATGTGATAAACCTCATCCTAATGTACACATCTAAAATAAGTTAGATTGCAAGTTGGAAGCTCCTAAAAATCCGTACAATGACTGCCAATTCAGAAGTTAGTGCTTTGAAAGGCAGTAGTTCTTACTATGACTTTGTAATAACAGCCATTCTTTGATTCTGAGAAGTATTAATTTAGTAGAAGAGTTTCAAAGACGAATAAGGAAATGCCTTTAAAATAGGATAAGATTTAGGCTTCTCATTCCCAAAGCTCTTCTGAAAGTGCTAGCTTTTGAGTTTGTTCAGGACATTTGTCTTCACCTTGAGACTTAAGGGAAAAGTCATAGTTATCCTTCTATTTAGTACATTTGTTCTTCTTCATTTGTTCATCTTCAGCAATACTATTCACCATAATTGCTAGCTGCACCTGGTTTAAAAATATAAATGTGTCACAGGAAAAGCAGAAGATTGTATCCTTCAGAATATAAGCCTGACTTGTTCCTCAGTTCATGGTGTTGCAGAATTTAACCACAATGAATCATACTTTGTATGCAGTGCTTCTTTTTAAGCTATTATTTTTGCTTCAAACAGTGCTATAGCTGCAAGGAGCATTGTATTAGTTATCTATACCAAGTATGTAGCAAACAAAAGCCTGATTTTGGAAAGAATCATGAGTAACTGCAAATAATATAACATAGGTGCTGCAGATCTGTGTAGTTACAGGTTGATCAATGACAAAAAAGCCCCAAACCTAACTAAAACCCATCTGGTTTTATTTTCCACTTACCTGCTTTAAAATATCTGGCAACACTGACAGTAAAGGCCTGAAAAATTAATGTGGTACTCAAGTCTTGTCTCCTTTTCAAACAGGATTGTTTCTATGAGGAAACCTTCTGGGTTTTCCAGTAACCAATAAGAGACATTTGTCCTACTAATTTTATTATCCCTACAAAACTGTATTAAGTCACCCTATAATACAGCCAATACTTGATTTTTTCATCTGCCTTTCTTCGTCTACAAAGATTTTCCCATTACTTTAGGAAAAGCTTTTACATTTTGATCCCATTTAACTCCTCCCCAAATGAAGATGTAATTTCCTCTCCTTTGAAAAGTGAGAGCAGTATGTTCAATATTTCCCTGAAAGATTAGCTTCCTAAAAGATTGCCTTTTAACTATGTGTTTTACACTTCCTAAATTAAGAATTGTTTTTCCTATTGAGAAATATGTAACAACAACAACCAACAAAACACCCAAACAAACAAAAAGAAAATGCAAATATTTACTTCATGTTTCTCTACTAATCAATATTGATGAGCACCAGCACATTGCTGTCAAAAAGCTATCTTCACTTGGTGTCTCAATTCCGGAATACAACCAATAGCACTATAAGAAGCTAAGCTGATGGTGATAGTAGAATTTTACAATTTGGACTATCGTATATGTTTAGTGGAAAGGCAATGAGAGAAATATTTAAATATAGGTTACTGAAAGAACATAACTGCAACAAAATAAAACCAAGCATTTTTTACACTTTAGTTAAAGTGACTTTTGTTATTAAACTTACTAGGTGATGGCTAGGTTTGATAGTATGTTCCCAGACAGTGATTTGACAGCCCCAAATCTTAATGCAAATCCTACTTTTTGTAGTAAGAGTGATTATTTTGGACTTTCAGGAGACAGATTTTGATATCTTACTATACGTGGTGATACCATACCATTCCTCTGACTTTAGGAAGTCTACCTGAGCAGTGAGACATTATCTATTAGTAACTTGTATTAAAAAATAATTGTAAATTAATGAGATGCAGAGAAAAACCCACATAAAAAAACCTGTTCAGCTGTGTATCACATTCTAGAGTTTAGAATACACAGTTCCTAAAATATACTTAACTCCAGTGAAAAAAGGAGTACTTGTACTGTTACAGAAAGTTTATGCCCCACTTCTTCGACAATTTTACAAACCAGAAATTAACCAAATAGGTGATCTTAATTAATAATATAGATTAATGTAATTTTACATTGTTTCTGAACTTAACATAATTTAAGCACACAATGAATATACTACAGTCAGAAAAAAAATTATTATTAGAACCCGACTCTTTATTAGAATATGACTCTCAGTTTTGAGGTTTATTTTTCTTTTGTTATCTTAGAGTGCCTCAAGGGTTATCCATTAAACTGAATTTCACTTCTTTTGATACGCAACAATATGAGGACAACTTAAATATTTTTGAAGGTATAGGACAAAACAAGATTTTAAGAGGTAAGGTTATTTTTTTCAGCTAATAATACTTTTCCATTAATAAAGTTTAAGTGGTAAAATAATGATTTTGGAGTGAAACAAAAATTGCATGCGTATGTTTGAGTAGTAGAATGTATCTATGTAAGGTTACCCCGTTAGACAATTGATCTTAATATACATAAGTGCTCTTATTAAGTGCCTAGAAAAATGCTTCCTTAATATATTAAGAAATCTCTACTTTTTTATTATTATTATTTTCTTTTTTAAGATCTTATTTGTATAGTCTTGATAACTTGACCATCGCCATAGTCTTGTGGGGTCTATGCTTTTTTTTGGAAATATATTGTCAGAAGATGCTGTAACATCAGGCACAGTAACATAAAATGAAGGCATCTGAACTGAAACTGTTAGAAGTACTGTGATACTCCCTGAAATTCACTACGTTGTTTTCCTCAGACCCTGAAATACTGATGATACCATCTCTATATTGTATTCTGGAAAACTGGGATTTTGCCCAGTTTTCACAAGACTCAGTCTATCCTGCTGAATTCCATGAGAGGTGGAATATCTGTACTTGAAGATAAATATATAGAGATAACTCAGAAAGATATATTATTATTTATCCTTAGTTTTGGAAGCAGAGAGAGAATGGGAATGAGAAATAGTAAAAGGCATAAAACAAAGAATTGAGAAATTCTACCCTTTCAGTATTGCTTTGAATTTGATCCACTTTTGGAATTTCTATTTAGAAGTGAGAGATTTCTTCAATAATTTTGTCTGCAGCAGTCATTAACTTGCATGGTTTTAAGGACTGCTGTGGAGATGACCAGTGATACCACAAAGACATAAAGACAATGTTAAAGATTGTCCTTCAGTGGGTTGTCTAAAACTTCTCAGTTTCAGGGGTAGATTTCCAGGTAAGGAAAATAGCAAATGTAAAATAAAGAAGGACTGCAAGACATTTCCAGACTAAGATTCTCCACTTAAGTAAGTAAAAGAACCTAAGGAGGAAGGAAAATAGCACACATATAACTAAACGTGTGAAAGATGATGCCCATTGTCTTTCCTTAATAATCTGGCACTCTTTCAAATATATAGTATTACAAGTATGTAAATAACACCTCCTCAGAAAAGCAAAGTCTCTCTATCTGTACAAAATTGGGCAACAACTTCAGAAGAGAAGGAGCAAAGGCAAAACTGTCGCAGAATAATGAGGAATTCAGGATTTTCTTTATTCTGAGTATGGTCATTAGTTCAACTGTTGTTGCCCTGCATCATAGTAGCTTTAGATGGAGGAGTAGCCACTTTACTGTATGATGACTTGTATCAATCCTCTGATTTCACACATAAGGAAATTTAAATTAATTTAGAATTTAAAGCCAAAATTTAGATACATTATAATGTAGAATCATAGAACTACCCAGATTAGAAGGGATTTTGAAAGATCCTTTGGTCCTTTCATGGAAAAGGGAGCCACATGAGATTATTTAGCACCCTGTCCAGTTGCTTCTTGGAACATTGCAATTGTTCCTGTGCTATATGCCTTCATGCATATATCACAAAATGAAAATTCCTATGTAATTTCAGTTTCTTTTCTCTTTGAATATCTGTAAGTGTATGTGCTAATTATCATACTGTGAGAGCAAGTATATATAACAAAATTATGCAATCAATACTGTGATTCTAGAGTTTCGAAGTGCGTATCTGTAAATTTTGAGAACATCTACAGCATAATAAGCATGGATATGAAGATTATAGTCTTGTGTACTATAAGCAGTATTTCTCCACTGGCTGATATCCATATTGATGAATGTGAGAGATGGGATATGCATAATACTTATATGGCAGCCAAACAGCTAAATGCCTTCAGGGTTTTGAAGGTATTGTAGGATTGTGGGATCACATTAAAGAGAAACCATTCTTTAAGACTCAAAAAGCTAATCCACTGTATTTTTCTGACAGCACTGGGAATTTTAATGTGCACAAGATTGTTTTCTCACTACATTATTCTTTATTTGTTCTCAGCTTCTCTGTCAGGGACTAATCCTGGGACAATTTACATTTTTTCTCATGAGGCTACAGCACAGTTTGTATCTGATTATTCTGAAAATTACAATGGCTTCAATGCAACGTACACTACATTTAATGCAAGCGAACTAAACAGTAAGCATTCTTTGTGTGTGTGTGTTTGTTTTTTATCCTGTAAGTTTGGTGAACTGTATTTTCAGTTTGACAAAATGGTGATGAAGAGGGAAGCAGTGTTTTCTGGCCTCAATCTACAACTAAATCCACTTTGAGAAGTTCCATGCTATTCTAAAGATATAATAACTGATTTCAATAAGACTGTCCACAGGTTTACAGGCCTGTATCTAGCAGTAGGTGATGCCTTACAGAGTTAATGTGTTTAAATAAGAGTAAAACCCTGACCATATCTCCATCAGATTCCTCTCAGCCACTCTGTTCACTAATGAACACTGTTGAATCACTGACAGTAATAATTATTCTGTGATCACCTGACAGTACCTGCTCTCCAGAGTTTCTGATATTCTAACTCATTGTCACAAGTAGTAGTTTGAAATGGCAAAACTAACGTTCAGAAAAATACCCACTTCGGTAAACAGGTTTTGGAAAAAGTCCAGATGCTGTAAATCTACAGTGACAACAAATTTCAGCAATATAAATCACTCATTGGTGTTCTTTCATAGTTGGAAAAAAATCTAGATGCAGATTAAGCAAGTGAAGGCTTCTTCAGCTGCTAAATTCTGAGCAGGATGTGAATAGGGGATGTGGCTGGGAAGGGTCATGTTGAAGCCCTTTCTGGGGGCTGACCTGTAATTCAAGGCACTTTGAAAAGACACTAAGCAAAATATCATGGAAAGGAAAGCCATGAGGACATTGCAACAAATAGAAGTGAACAAAGAAGGGTCGAAGGAGAAGATCCAGGAAAGGGACTTCCCTGGTGTGTGGAGCATAGCACTTCTGAGCGTTCAGCTCTGCTGGTGAGCCCTTTCAACTGGAGTAATCCAGACCTTAGCAAAGAAGCAAAGGGTTAGCCCTTAGAGTTAACTATGCAAGGGGTCCTCTCTTTCTCCCACCACACTACTGGTGAAGGATCAAAAAAAGAAGGTTGATGCACAAGTGCAAGAGCATGTAGGGCCATCTTCAGCTGTAGTGTTTTGTTAATAAGTACAAATTACACATTTATTTGAGTAATTATGTTGCAATGCATAGAAGAGGAATTTGAGTCACCATGGGCTCCAGTTTTCAAACATATTTAAAATTTTACATTTTTCATCACTCGTTCTTATGTTATTATGAGAAAATACTTAATGTCTCCTTCATTTTGATTTACTAGAGGTTCTTATTCACAGATTATGAAAAAATCAATTGCACTTTTGAAGACGGCTTTTGTTACTGGATACAAGATTTAGATGATGATTCAGATTGGGAGAGAGTTCAGGGTCCTACCTTTCCCTTTATGAGTGGTCCTGATTTTGATCACACGTTTGGCAACATGTCAGGTAAGATCAAATATAAGTTGCTTGTATATTAAAGGAAAAGCTTGATCTAGATTATATTATAGTACTGTACAGTGGATTCTTCATAGTGGTGTTAGTGGAATGCAATTTTATTCTCCCATAAAAATGAGACAGGGCTACCAGACAAAATGTTTTGTGCTGCTGATCATTATTTTGTGGAAATACACCAAAACTAAAAGAAGACATAAATGTTTGTATAAAGTGATTAAAGTGTGAGGTATTGAAAATTTTCCATTCCATTTATATGCCAAAGTGCCTTATCTGAGAAAGGAATTTGTATTATGCAACAAAGTTACAGGTCAAATAACTGCATATTTACCTTAAGGAAATAAACAAGTATAATATAGTTACATTTTTATGGAAATCACTTCTATTTCATCCCTATCTACTAGTTACATCCTTGTTGTCACAGAATAATTTTCTTTTAACATAAAGTTTACCTGCAGGGTACATAAGGCACCAGTGTCCCCAGTTACAACTGCACACCAGACACTAATTCTCAACGTGTGCAAAAAATCACACACTATAGCAACTGCTATAGCAAAAAAAAAAAAAAAAAAAAAAATTGATTAGGACAATGATTGTATCAATTGTGGGGTTTAATTAAAGAGCCAATACTGATAAGAATCAGATTTTGAATATGCGACTGAAAGCTTGTCCCAGAATTAGACTCCAAAAGGTTGTTTCTGCATCAACAAGAAAACCAACAACTTTTTTCACAGCTGATTTGTCAGGCCAGCTAAAATTAGTTAACATAGTTTGGATTTTTCAATGGTTAAGTATATGCTATGGAAGATGTATACAGAACTTATTCAGTGACAAATAACTGGAAAAATTGCAAGTTATTCTGGAAGAAGCTGCCCTTACGAAAAGAAAAACATTATTTACCATGTTATTGGATAGAAATTAATCACTTCTCTCTGAATAAATGCACATTTTCTAAACACTCTGTGGAACACTGTTTTGTCTTCCCACTTGATTCCTGGAATATAAATCAAGTGAAAGAATGTAAAATTTGTGTAATAAAACACTTGACAATGATTTCTAGCTTTCTTAAAAATGCTAATTTATATTAGGAGCTCTCCATTCAACTGTGCTCGATTTAAACTGACATATGTAATGTTTCTATATGTAA
Source organism: Baryphthengus martii (assembly GCA_013396935.1). Classification (NCBI taxonomy): domain Eukaryota; kingdom Metazoa; phylum Chordata; class Aves; order Coraciiformes; family Momotidae; genus Baryphthengus; species Baryphthengus martii. The sequence continues at coordinate 116,662 of VWZK01010623.1, forward strand.
TGTTGCTTTTATATTGAATATTCAAATTTCTGCGATCTACATTTGAAGTAAAAATGTGAGCTGCATCATTAATATCTAGCTATTACATACCTTCAGTGAGAGGGTGTATATTTGTTTTGCTGCTCTTGAAAAGCAAAGGACTTAATACATACTCAGCAATTGATTGTAAATGCTCAGAGAATAGATAAAACAAAATCAGAGAACTGTCACTGACTATATGAAGAACTTTTCTGAAAAAGAATGCTATGCTCACTTTCTTAAAGTTAGACACAATGTGTATTTTAATGCATGCTTTCTAAGTCAATATAGGAAGTGAAAGGCCTGATTCAGATTTTCAGGTACTTTAACCTCTCAAATGAAAAAGCTAGCTAATCTAAGAGTATAAATATCAAAATATAGTATATAT
>VWZK01010624.1:24967-42191 GCA_013396935.1 Baryphthengus martii
AAAAAAAAAAAAAAAAAAAAGAAAAAAGGCAGTGCTGTTCTTGCCAACGTAAGGAACATTCATCTTCTAATAAAATCTACAAATTTAGGAGGACAAATGTACCACTCACTGCTTTTTTCTTAACTCAGGAATAACAATAAACCTCACTCTCTCAAACAACAAAAGAAACAGAAGAGAGCTTCAGTGGCAGCTCTGTGTCATTAGTGCGCAATGAGAAAAGATGAGAAGATGTACACTATGTTGACACAAATGTGCCTTCCCCTCTAGACCCTACATCTCTTGAAAGCTTTTCTGTTAAACTTTCCTCCAGTTCAGCACCATTAAGTACAAAAAAAAGTCTCAAAAGCAGCAAATTCAATATCCAAGAAGAAACAAACAAGAACCCCAAGAACTCTTGCCTTAAAATATATTAAGTCCACCTGTGGTCAATAAAAATATTCTGTACTGGGGAGGGGAGAATGACACTTGGGAGTCAATTGTGCCAACAGAGGCTGTACCTTTACAGCTAGCTATTAGCTCCTCAAACTCCGTCTAAAATTTGCCAGCCTCTTCATTTCTGAAGTGGCACTCAGTGCCTCAGTCAAGCTGCATGCTCAGCTCCTGACCTTCCCACTAATGGCTGTTATTTGTGGGAGGCTTAAGGACACTGTCAATAGCAAGCTTCCTCCTCTCCATTCTGCATCTCTTGCGTGCTCTCGCTCGCTGTCTTTATCTCCACCTCTTACCCCCTCCCTCTCCCGTTCTTTTTCCTGTCCTGCAGTCCTCTCGTCTCCCAGAGAATAAAAAAACACCCCCGCACACACACACACACACACACGCACGCGCGTGCACAGACACACACATACACACAAAAATCAACTGGCATGCAGCAGCAAGCACCTGCAGTAATAGACTCTTTTATTAAAACTGTTATTCTGCAAGACTTGAAATTCCCGGTGGACCGGGCCATGTCAAAGCCGATATAATTAACTAGAGGCTCAGCAACGGATCAATTACCAGACAAGCAAGTGATAGTGAAATCAATGAAAGATCATCAGCCACATTATCAGTGTTGCAACTCATTAGGGTAAAACTGAGAAATGTGCTCAAAGCGAGCCCAAGCAAGGTGGCATTACAAAACAAAGGGCTAATTTGGAGACCCTGCTGTGAACAATCTGTAACAGAATTAGCCTTTTTTTCCCCTAAACTGCAGAGCTCAGTAACGAAATGTGACAGACTGAGAGAAGCAGTTTATTAAGACACCAACTCCAAGTTTATTTAGTTCATAAACTCTCTCCTAGAAAATCAATACAGTCTGTACAGGGTTATTAGGCTGACTAGCTAATAGATCCAAATCTGGTCTTCCCAAGCAGAAATCTTGGCCAGACGGCTACAGCCTTACATGAAATGTAAGCACATTCAGATCACCGTACTAAAGGAGGACTATCATTTAATTGTCAAATGTGTGACTTCTACGTCACAGCTTGAGAACATTTTAAAAAAATATTTTCCACCCACTAGCTAAAAGAGACAAAGTTCAGTCTGCCAGTTTTAGTTCAGCACAGATCATCCTTAAATTTACAGCGCCTACGTAGCATCTTGCTTGGCACAATAATTCCAGTGTATAAAACCAAGAAAAGAAATGCTTGTTGAATTTCAAACAGGGATATGAAAAGTAGTAGTCACTAAGGAGATAACAGTAATCATTGCAGGAAAAATAAGACAGAAGTACACCTCCTGCAGCAGCAGATTAAGCCTCCTTAACTGTACAGCAATATAGTGGGGATGGGGGGAAGAAACAAAACTGACATGAAATTTAGCAAAAATTGTAATAATCAGAATTCAGGCTTAGAACCCAGCACTTCCCTTTTTAATCCATTGCCCTCTGTTTATAGCTATAATTCCTTTTTATTTGCTATAATTTCTTCCTCTGCCCTCAAAGGAGGCCAAAATGTTCTTTCAATTATCTCTGGGAAGCACAGGAACTACTTCTTAGTATACAAGTTTGGTATGAACCAAGTGGAACAGTATTTTTCCCTCCCCTTTGGTTATCTCATAGGAGAATCAGAAACAGTATAGACAAGGTAAGGGCTGTAACAGCACTTAAAGCAAACCCTTTTAAAAGCATTTTTAAAAAATCTTATTGTCAATAGGTTTCTTATCAGGAATATGTTCTGCAAGTATTTTACTGCTATCCAATGGCATTTGTGCTGAACGATAAAAGAATCTGTGAAGTTATTTTATGTTTTCAGCTCCTGGGAATAGCTGGGTATTGTAAAGAAGAGATGGCTACAGAATCCAGGTTCTAATGGAACTTAAAACAGTGCAGTCGCAGTTGTCTGCTTGTGTTTCTGAGAATTTTAAGTGCTTTGTGAACTTTATGTGAGGTTAAGCTTTTCTTTCTTTTAGTTTTAATTAGTGCTTATTCACTATCAAAGACAATTACATTACATGTATGGCTATGGGAATCTTTTAAAAATACAGGATTGTTGATTTTGTGTCTACTCTTAAAACTACCAATGCAAAAATGCACCATATACACGAAAAGATAGGAAAGATGATTACAGAAAGCCCAGGTGATGCTGATAAGATAATCTAGCCAGCAGAATCTGCTGTATAACGTAAATATACGTTGTTTTATTCTGAATTCCATTTTTCTGAATTTAAGTGTTAATTAGTTCAGTCAAAGGGTTAATACAAATAGTTCAAAATGACTAAACATTGAAAAATATTTTCTTCTTTTTGTTCCAATTATTCTGTATTATTAATTAAGCTGTTAAAACATGCAACAGTTACTATCTTTTTAATGTTCAATAATATGTAAACTCTTTAAAGGGATTTTTGTTCCACGTCTCTGCTTTAGATATTAATCAAGAAAATAATTACAGAGGAATTTAGTATAAAAAATCTACATGCATATAACTATGTACTGTACATGTACATTCAACAAGGTCCAATTAGTTGGAAAGAATTTGCATTTCAGTTAGTATGAGCTAACAAGACTGTAGGGAGACAATGTGATTCTACTAGCAGCGCAAGAAAGAATGGCGTTTTTCTGCAAGCATTAATTCCCATAACTGATCATTTTTAAATGTTACTGATCTTTACAGTATTTCTTTTTCAAACATCTAGGAGTTCAGTATAAATGTTTACATTAACTATACATGCAGTAGTGTCCCCAGGACTACTCCTGGGGAAAAAAAAATAAAAGATAAAACAGTAAGCATAGATTTATTATTTCTGTTGATTTAATACTTATGTTTCTATTTAATGATAACTATCAATTGATTATTCTGTAGGAGTGTTCCTTACATTTGGTGTTTATTCTCAGGGTTCATTAAATATACTGACAAAAGATTCAGAAAATCTTTATGTCTTTTTATGCAAATTTTCCAGTTTTCAATAGTAATGATATTTACACGACATACACAGTTGGTGTTCTCGTATCTCTATATGTAGTTTTCCTATATCACTGTACCCTCGACTGACTTACTGGGTAGTACCTGTAATTCCCAGAGTTCATTTTGCTGCAGATGCTAACAGTTTCTCTAATTTGTAATAGCAGTAAACTGGCCTTTGCTTTTCCCGTATTCACTATTCATTTGTAGGTTTGGTTAAGTAGATAGCTTAAAGATCAGTGGGTTTTCATGTGACACATTCTGGTATTTATCTAATAGCTTGTCAGGACAAAACTGTCCCTGTTCTTGCCAAAATAATGAAAATGGTCCTCCACATCGCATGACAATCAGCCCTTGCTTGTGCTCAAACAACCAAGCTTATATAATTGAGTTGTTTTAAAGTAATTTTTTAACTGAGTATTCATTTCATATTGCCTCCAAAAAACTATGTATTTCACCAGGTTAGAATTCTTCTACTTGTCAATACCATAATGTGTGAGCAGAGACTATAACAATCATGCCTATACTTTATTCATGGATAACAACAAAGTTGTGAATTGTATCCTATCAATCAGGAATATAATCTCATACTTGAAAATTATGCAAAGCCATCTTGATGGTCATAGGCAGAGAGCTGGTGATTCTACTGTAGAAGTGGCATTCTCTATCATCCCCTTCTTCCTAGGAATTATATAAGCGACTCACTCTGCAACATCTGTTAGACTCTATGAAATGTTAACAGATATCTAAATTGAAAAAAAAATGGGTGGGAGGATTAAAGAAAACCTCCTCTGAACAGATAGTCCACCCAAATTTCCATATCCTAAAGAAAAAAAATCATTGGCAGCACTGTTTTCTCTGAAACCTGTCATCCTTATTTTGTAAAACGTTTTTGTGTGAATTTTAGTAGGTGAGTTTTGACTTACAACCGAAATGCATAGAACTGATTATGTCATCATGAAACTATGAGACTGAATACTTTTTAGCTGTATTCCAAATGTCCTTGATGAATCCTTCTTCTCTATCTTATCAATTTGCATTTGTATTGTGCATTTAGAAATCTGTTTTTCGCTTTAATGTACGTGCCAAATTCACACAGATTCTGAACTGTCCATATCTATATGAAGAATTTTCAGATCAAAAGTGCCGAGTATCCAGATCTTCAGACAATTTGAAGCATAGCAGAAATTTTCAACATCAGTAAAGTTTTTGTTTACATTAAATACCGTATTTTCAAACCCTAGCCTACTCTAAGTTGGTTATCCTTTTTATTAGACAGCTATTTCATTTCTTTCCCATTACACATTAGGTGACATGACAGGACCTTTGTCCTCAAAGAAGCGTATTTATTATGATTCTGAAAGTGTTCATTCCTGTTATGAAAGCTTCAGTTCCTATCAAGGTGGCACAGATTAGGTGATCCTAATCACATCTTTGCCAAACTATGCATTAGCACCCTATACCAGAAACACTGCTGTGAAACAATGCTACCAAAAAGTAAGGTGAAATCTGTGACCTATTGCCTGCAGATAAAACCTGCAACAAGCAGAGATCATCAGGATTTTAGTCACCCAGCCACTATGTTTTAACAAGTTACAGAAACAAAAGAATAGACAAATACAGAAAAAGTAAAGCACACAGACAAGGCAATGACATCCGTATATACTGTCCTTCAGAATTTAACATGATCACAATATGAATGTTGGCAGAGATGCCCAGTTGCAGGTTTGGGGGATGAACATGAACAAGGACGATATTACACAAATTAGAGGAAAGTTTTGGTCAACTGCAGGTGATAATACATATTTTTGTTTCCTTATTTTGCTTTTGTTGCCTTTGTGTTTGTTTGTTTGTTATTTAAACAAGCCAATACTGGGTGTTCAGGTCACCTGAATCTCCTTTTAATGGGGGAAATCACATCTATGTTTGTTGACCTACTTTGTAAGGGAGGTATTTCAAATATACTAATTTGCCTGCTTAACAACAGAGGAGTACACAATTGAAGCTGAGAGAATCAAAGAATCATGATTACACTGGATACACATATATAAATTCCAAAATGCAGGTGAAATGGAGTATGAAAAAGATTATTAAAAAAAAGTTGATAAAAACCTTGTAAAAACACACAACCTAATGCCAAGTAATAGCAGTTTTTTGATTGTGCTCATTAAATTTTCTCAGTAGTTACTTGCTGTTTAAAATGTACTCTACACATCAGCATGGCATTCAATTAGTAATAACCACTACTTATATGTGGATAATACACTAAACCAAAACAGCTCATGCTTTTCTCAGAAGAATTTTACATGCTTAGCAAATATTTGGTGCAAGCACCTTAATTTGCAGGCAGGTAAACAGGGCAGCTTGTTCTGCACATCTGGCACAGTTTCACATCCAGTCTTCATTTAATATCTGTGTTTATGCCAGTGTCTTTTTTTTTTTTTTTTTACACAAAACTGCCTATTTATTACTTAATTGTTTATACCAAAGGGTAAAAGATAACCATGTTAAGACATGAGAATTTGATTCAAAGCACAGTAGATAAAAGCTCCAAGGGACTTTGATTTAAGCTGTGCATCTAATGATATGTCTGTATAGCCCACCACTGAAGTAACAGTAGGATTCAGGCATTCTGTTTTGATTTACACAGAATTAAAATGACACAGGGTACATGACATGCTGTATAATATAGGAAGATGTATAACACAAAGATAAATTTATTTCACTTTTAAGATTAAATATTTAAAAATCAGCATTATCTGCTCGGATGTAAGTTCAGGATTCAACAGAAGTAGTAGCAAGCTCACAGCAATTGTTAGAATAACAAAGCAACAAACCACTATAGGTAAATCATTAAGAAAGACAATTCAAATAGTTTGATCTAAATCCCACCACATTTACACATTTATCTCCACAGATTATGACTATTCTATTATACAGGTGTGCTACTATATTACAGCATCTTTCAGCTATTGATTATCTAGGGTTAAGCAAGTTTTATATTTTTAATATACTATTAAGCTCAGCAGGTTTTGCTGTTCTTTTCTGAAAAACATCCTAAACCTGTGTAAATTGTCTGCTGGACACTATTTAATACAAGACTTTTACAAAGCAATTTATCCACTGGTAGTTAATTTTATTATTCTCTTCCTTTTAGTAAACTCTCTCTATAACAAGCAAGGTCTTTCAGCCTAAGGGGTTTAGGCCTAGGCTAAGCTTATGATCTAATTATTCGATAATATAATCTATTTTGTCACTTCCTAGTGATGATTATTTGGTGTATAAAATATGTCTGTCATAATTAAATAACTAAACTGACCTAAAATCCTAGTGTTTTATGGATCACCTAAATTTTAGATAGCTGAAAAGGCACTTCATGCACAAATGCAAGATTGAATTAAGAGCAGCTATGTTTTTCTAATTACTGACTCATTCACAGTACACAGAATTGCCTGAACTGCCCAGTGTCCTACTGGCTCTCTGGACAATTAGGAAAAGCTGCATTAGCAAGAACTCAGCAGCCTCTGTCTCACTTCTCTCTGGAGGACTGGGGAAATGATGAGCTCCATCACCTGGCCAGCAGTAGCAGCAGCCACAAAGTCACCTCAGGGACTTGGACAAAGAGATTCATCTGCAGCCTTGGCAGCAACTAAAGTATGCCTTACTAACAGACAGTCACACGACAACACACTGGCACAAAGTCCTTTCATTAAGAGCTGTTGTCTAAGTGACCTGTCACAGAGTTTCATAAAGCAGCATTAATACTGTGGGCCAAAACAAGATTGATCTTTGAGCTTCGTGGTCTCCTGTTGACAACAGTGCATTATAAAACCAATACTAAATACTTTATAAACAGGTCTCCCTCCAGTGTATTAGAGAAACAGTGCATATTTCATGCCCTATAGTTAGGTAGCCACATATCCATCAGACAATTAAATAATTTATAAGATATTTGGAAGTGCAATAAAACTCAATGAACTTTTAAATACTTACAAGCTACTATTTTGTTTAAAAATATATGAAAAAAAAAGGCACCTGCTCACCTGCTGAGTACAAAGCATCAGTAAAATTTAATTTTTATAACATCTTTTCATCTGAAATATCCTCATTGCACACAAACAAATCCAGCTTTCCACTCAGTTAAAAAAAAGGGACTTAATGATTTTTAAAATATTTTAGAAATTTCCTACAATATTACTTTCATTACTCTATGTTTCAGCCTCCTCTGTTTGGCATCAGACTCCTTTTTTGTCCTTTGTATATTTTGGCCAACATGGCTGCAAGAACCTCTTCTTCAATGCCTGCCATCTGGAACCACCCTGCTGCATTTCTCTCTCTCATTCTCCATCTATTTTCAGCCTTCATCTGGAAACAATATGTCTCTGTTCTCATGTCTATGTCTCTTAACTTCTAGTAAAAAGGAAAAAAAAACACTTTTTAATTTTATTAACTCTGCATAGCATTTTGGAGATAAAGTTTGTGTGAAAGATACTGTACAAAGACATTTCTTTATTAAATCACAAGATAGAAGGGACAGAGCTTACAATAAAAATTGATCTAAAAATACTTCGTATTCTGTTAAATTTAATACACAAGACAATAGTTTGGTTGAATTCTTTAACATAAAATGAAAAAATAAAATAATATTATTAATCCATTCACACTTTAAGGAAGAAAATTAAGAGTTGGCCTGCTTTTTGAAAACTGTGGAAAACATGCAGTTCTTAAAACAAATACATATGAGAATGTTCAGCACATATGGAAGAAAATCAGGATACGTACTTCTCTTTTCCACCCCATAGAAAAGATGTTCTCTTTGTTGCTACCATAGTAGATGAAGAGACACTAACTGCTTATAAACACTGAATGCACATTTCTATGGTATTTGCATACTGGTTATGCTAACAATGTAGGAGATGTAAACAGGTTGAGCTCCTATAATATTAAGACATTATGGGGCAAACAGGCTTGTTACTTCCTTGGTTCATCTTTATTCAAAACACCAAAATACTGTTTCTGAGGAGTTAGAAATTTTCATGTATCATACTGTCTAAATAGCTTTTTAAACTGAAACTCACAAGCAGAATTTTGCATTATCTAATCCTTTCTGAGCTGGATGTCTGTAGCTTTGTTTTAACTCACTTTAAAAACTGAAATTTCTCTTGCTAGAAGTAGATGCCAAACCACCACAGGCGTGGACCTTTGTATAGTATTGTGGATGCCATGGTTTCACAGACAAGCCACATGAATACAGGATAGCAAGCATCTGGAACCCACAGCTGTGTGTGCTCCAGCCCCAAAGCACCCACAAGTCTATGCCAATTCAAACCCCGGTTCCCAAGCCACAAATGAACCACACTGGTTTTCTTTAGGAGCCAGACCTGAAATTGAAGCTTTTGGGTTTTCTCCATTCACATAACTGAAAAGCGAATGGAAGTGCTGGGGGAAAAGGGGCAAATATGCTCTAAAGGAAAATCACAATGGACAGTCCCTGTCTTGGGTTTCTCATATGACCTACTTGGGATATCTTGATCCACTGGGACCTTAAAAGTGCTATTTAAAGACTAAACTAGATTTTGTTTTTACAGTAATTGCAACAGACTTCGAAGGCTGGCACCAAAGAAGTATCTACAAGTCTATCTGCTATGGAAAGACCAAGGATTTGAGGGGTGGGGTTAGGAGAGTGTTCAAGGATGAGAGAAAGGGGACGTGGAGGGTGATCCAGATATCAGTGTTGTTGCTTAAGCACTCCTCTGGCCTTTGCCCTGCATCTAAATGGCATGAAGACAGTTGTAGTCACCACTTTGCAAGAAAGCCCTGTGCTGAATCTTCAGTAGTATTAGTAGCTTTATTACATGTACAATGAAGAAGAATTAACGTGTCCTCCACCTTAATAAAATACCTTCAATCCTCTGCAGCACAATCCTTGCACCCTTCTGAAGACAGATAAGGAAAGGCAGTTATTTCTGCCTGAATTTTTTAAGATCTCCCACTCTGTACTAATGGCCCCTGAAACAAAAGGTTATGCCTTTTATTTCTTTTTATCCCTGGGAAGGAGATGTTTCACTCCTTTACTTAATACTATATACCAAACACAACCTTCATCTAGTGAATATAAACATTTTACCACCTGAGATAAACTTACTTTTCTTACTACTTTTAATTTGAAAACTGGACTTGCAAGCTTCTATGGGGTACATAAACATCCCTTCAAAAAGCTGCCAATTTTGCAAGAGAGTTTTTTCTTCTTTATGTCAAATGCATGTTGAAAATAGGCAAGTTTTAAGCACATAAAGAAGTGACAGCAGCCAAAACAAGACGGTTACTTGGAAAATGTGAAGAAAGGACACTAACATGAATTGATTTCTTTCTGAGCTGGCTTATGAGAGATGAAGAAAGCTCTTTGTTGAAGAGCATTCATTCCCATCCATACATATGCTGTGAAGGTGGAGGAAGACTCGGGGCAGGGAAATGCGACAATATGGCTGAGTGTTGATGACGCCACCAAGCTCCATCAAATGCAAGCAGTTAGACTGTTTCTCTATCCATTTTCCAACATCAGTCCCACAGTTCAGTTTCCATTGAGACTAGCAAAACTGAGCAGCAAAAAGAGTAACTCATTACAAGTACTAGTTTAGGTTAAATCAGCAGGTTGTATGCTAAAGACAGAAATACAGAGACAGCCATTATAGTGCAGGATAATTCCAGTATGATAACTATCAATTCTCCTTCATCCAACTCACTTCCAGGATACCTCTGAACATGTTAAAAGTTAATCATAAGAAAAATTACCTACTTTCACTTTAGGAAAAGGAAGGATTTTGTAGGTGGGAAATATGTTTGGACAATGTCAGTGGTCTATGCCCCTGTTACCCAAAGCTGCTAAACCAAAACCTTTAATATTTTGTCTGATGATAAGTAAGCATTTCTTCAAAGGTGATACACAGATCAACACATTCAAAACAGCACACATGTTACACTCTCCGTTCTGACGTTAAAACAGCAAGCTAATAGCATGCTGGTGAGTACCTACAAAGATTTTTAAGCTTCTGAAAATATAATACTATCTTGACACTCTGAAGGTGTCTTAGAAGCAAAAAAAAAAAATAGCACCTTAAGTAAAATTGCAAAAGAGAAGGCATGTCCTGTTTTGCTTAAAAGATGAAATTTGTCTTAGGAGCACATTTGGATGGAGGGAAAAATCCTGACTTAAGCATTGAGAAAAAGAAAAAAAGCACCTTTATTCCTTTTGCTAGAGGACTGATCATCTAGGATTGAGCCTTTTAAAGAAGAAAAATCTCAATGAGTTTTAATGAGACTGAAAGAGTAAAGAAATGCAGAAATTTAAAAAACAAAACTATGTATTTACTCCCTCCTCACACACAAGATTAATAGAATAAGAATTGAGAAAAACTAAAATCCTTCCAAGCCAAGCAAAATCAGGGCACAAGAAGGTTTGTTTGCTTTGCAGGTCACTTTTCAGAAGGAATACAGGATAAGCATCAATGTAAACACACAGAAGACTATATAGTGTCATACACTTGACTTCACAGAAGAGCTAACTGTACAAAGGTAATTGAGGTGAAAAGAACACCTAGAAAGCATCAAAGAAACCATCAGCTGTTTCCGGTCAAATAATGCAGAGTTCTTAAGAAAAAACTAATCTTTTTTAATAACTGATTAAGAAATGAACCTTGAACTCTCAGCTTCCATATTGTTGTGAATGCTCCTGCAGTCACACTATAAAAATCATCCCATCCCTATACAGGAAATGTGAATACATTTTTACAGTTTTCTTAATCAGTGACTTACTGCTATGCTTTCCATTGGAATTTCGGTAAACTTTTGATTTATCTGTTTTTCTAACACATTCATGATTTCAGAGAGTAATTAAAATCTCTAGCTACTCATTCAGAAATGGCATACTTCCTATTCTTTCTCTGCTTTGAATCCTGTCATGACAACTTTACTAATTGTCATGAAGAGATCATATTCACAAAAATTTAAAAAGCAATCTTTCAGTATACTAACATGATATGCTGAATTAATTTGAAGCTCATTTCTGATCTTTGGTAAACAAGAAGGCATTGCTGCTATCTGGCAAGTAGGGATCCTCTACTTGTGTACACAAGCACACCAGCTGATTTTCACAAGGTATGAAGCAACAGATGCTCTGGTTTTTGTGATCAGAACCAAAACCACAAAATAAATCTCTCTAAGAAGCTGAGGTATTTTGAATTTTCACCCAAAGACAGTTTATTTCAGGATTATTTACTCAAGAACTGAGAGACAGCTTCATTGCTGTTAGCTGCATCCTATTTGTATTAAAGTCTAAAAGACTTAAAACCAAGATCAGCCCTTCTCCCTTCTTTAGTTGTGCTGGGTGCTGTACAAACAAAAGGAAGAGTTCTATCTGAAAATGTTTATAGCTTGAATAATCAAGAGAGACAACAGATAGAAGAAAGGAGCATCTCATTTTGATTTTTACTATTGGGAAACTGATACAAAGAGCTGGAATTTTAGGATACTTCACACCCATAGCTCATGCCAGATTTTCAAAGAGCCAGGAATAAGATTTTCAAAGAGCCAGGAATAGCAGACTACAAACTGAAAGTTGAGTTACTGGCATGATGCTTCACCATAGCTTTAAAATGAACTAAATGCAGACTTTGTAGTCGAGCTGCAAATGAAACAATACTATTGAAAAAATATTGTAAAGTTTTACAATATACTGTAAAAATACTGTTGTTTTTTCCATGCCCCGCAACATACACACATTTTTCTATAACCTCAACTAATAATGTATGTGTGTATATACAGTGTCTCGTATGACTCACTAAATTCAACACGTATGCTTTCTACACAACACAGCGACAGCAACTAGAAGCACAATGAGGTCAGGTTGTCTTCCTAATTCTTAATGTGACTTGATCACTGCAAGTCAAGTGCATCATTTGATACTGATGTGTTGTCAATGGCTCTACAGTTTTGTTGCTGTTTGTTTCACACTGGAGCATCAAGATTCACTAATCCTGTATCAAGTGAAACATGTGAGACTAGCAAGTAAATAAAACAAGTGAAGCAAAAGCTTATATGTAACACTGGAAACTGAAAGTTACAGCTCATTCACGTAGCTGCCCACTTTTAAAAAACAATTTTGGAGTAAGTTTCATTAGAATCTGAAATGCATGTTTCTAGTGAATTTCAATATACACTTGATTTACAAATTCCAGTAAAAATGTGCCACAGCTGGCAGAATAAATTACTATAATAAATCGTTATTAAATAACTGTAAATCTTTAGAATGGCATCATGTCTAATAAAAAAATATGCATGCAAAAGTGAATATTTGTGGAGAAACATTCTTCATATAGTGGAAAACAAATTACAAAACTTACCATCCTGGTAGTACAGGATAATTCAATGAGTAAATGTTGGAATAAAATTCACATAAATAGTGCTTAATCTACTGCCATTTCATGTTAACAACTGCATCTGATCAAATTGCATGGTAAAGAGTGATGGTAAAAGTACTATATTCAGGGCTTTTTTATGTTAAACATATTTTCAGTAGAAAACTCCTGCTCTTGCAATGCATCATCAGAGCAGAACATTTACTTACCAAATACCATGCAAACTCTACCTCTGTATTTTAGAAACCTTTTCTGCGTTTCAGGTTTCTTGGGGGTTTTTGTTTGGTTTGGGTTTTTTTGTTTGTTTGTTTTTCGAAAAATGACACCAAAAAAAACCATCCCAAAACATAGTACCAAAAAGCCCCAAATCCCTTCATTTTAACCTGTGTTCCCTCTGATGTGCAGCAGATGGACATTTACAGTAATCCATTACTGCAGAAATCAGCTGAAGAGCTATTTGCTCATTCCAAAACTTCCCATGCCTTATTTAGCTCTTACAAGACTTCATTTGTCAAAGTGCAGACACAGTGCTGATGTCGCATCCAATGGCGCATTTCTATAGTCAAGATGAGCTGCAGCACCGCGACAGGCCCAGGAGTATCTCGCTGCTGAGTGTGATTGCTTCCACTGCCTCCTGGGATGGGTAAATTATTAACTGACACTTTCACAACTGAAGAACTGTCTAAGATAAACCCATTAAAACTGTTAGCCTACAGAACACTTCGCACTCCTGGTTTGTTAAATCTTTGTCAAAGTCATCATTTGGCCAAGCTCTTTAAATATACATACGCGTCTATAAAATCTATTTATAAAACTTTCAGTTATGAAAGTTTCGTCTACCTTTCCTTATCTCATTTTCTTTGCCTGAATGAAGTGAACCTTGCAGTTAGAGGAAGGTTGCTAAGGACAGAATTATAAAATAGGAATAACAAAAGCTTATCAAAGACAGAAATATACTAAGCATGGTGATTCACCTGATTAACTGAACTAAAAAAATTCACTAAAAAACACAGTAAGTAGGTGATGCAGGAAGACTGCACCATAACCCCCAAGTTAGTATAAATCGGAAATGGTAATGCAATGTCAGCCGGTGGTGGGTGCTGGAAAATTTAGCAGCTCAGACATGAAAATCTATTAACTCAAAAAAAGAGCAATAATATTTTCTGTGCCTATATTTAAAAGTTTCTCGGATGAGGTGACAAGCAGATTTTTTCAAACCTAAAAAATGTCTGTTGATACTACATACACTTGTCTTACGAATGCTAAAGAGAATCATCATATTAAGCTCTGAATTAGCAGACTCCTCAAGAATCAGACTATTACAGTTACTTAACTACTACCTGTAGTCTGGTCCAGGTTTTACTTTAATCCAAGAAAGGAGACAAACCAGTAACAATTTGTGTGATGTATAATGTCACTAGTATAAAATTTATTTGTCCCCAATAAATACTGTACACCCAACTACTCTACTGCCCTGCTACATAAAAAAAAATAAAAAATTAAAAAAAAAAAATCAATGAATCATATAGGAAGCAAAACTGTTTAACTAGCAAATTTCTACTTCATTCACAGACAAAGTTGCCATGGGCACTCCCTCTTGCGCGAGCACAGAAGAAAAGCCACACTAACTCCAAATCCAAGCACACTTGCCATGACATGATCGTGAAACTGCACGCAATTAAAATGGTTTGTAGACAGTAAGAACACGCCTGAACATTATGGGTATGCATGGAAGCAACAGAAAAAAATTTCAGTGAGGTACCTCCTCTAGTAGATTAAGAAACCAAGAAATAAACAGTGCCACACTCTGATCCAGACAAATTTTAATAGCATATCATACACCCTCTTCATGCAGAGAAAAAATATACAGTTTCTTCTACAGGGGTTCATTTTTGGGGAGCCTGATTTAATGCTCATAGGTACTGATTTGCTTTTCTTGTTGGCTTCTGTCACAGCTGTGAATGGTTAGAGTAATCAGAGCCTGACAGATCCTAAATCAGGAAACTAAATTTGCAAGTCGCTTCTGAGGATGCGACTTTAAACTGCACATAAAGTGGGAATTATGCTCCAGCTACCTAACAGGGACACAGCCAAGATTTACATTAAAAAATTACTTACATGCAAATTACTTGTGCAATTGACAAATACTATCTTAAGAATATTAAGAATGAGTGTTTTACCCTACAGGAAGCACAACTGGTGTATCATACCAAATTAACAGAAATATTGAAAGACATTACTCCAGTACCGGCCTAACCAATGTGTGTGTGTGACAATCTGTGCGCGTGTGTGTGCACATGCACTCATATGGCATCACTGACTGTTTACATACACACAATCGCTCCTGTTAAAATTTCTCTTTTCCAGCCAAAAGGGAGTGTCTTTTTTTATTAACTGGAATTCACCCTGAAGCTCAGAAGGAATTTTGAGGGGGCAGGACAATGGTTTGTTTTATCCACACTGTTCTGTACTCTTTCTGATAATTTGAGATAGGTAACTAAATTACAGGCTCGCAGGGATTTCAATGATTATAAAAACCACAAAAGTATAAGTATAACGTTATATTCACAGGTACATTCCTAATGCCCGTACACATAAAAATAGTGCAATATATGCCTTATTTTAGCATAAAATAATCTGATCACAATCTCCTCTACTCACCCCATGCCCTAAGAAAAGCATTCATCTTCTTCTCTATAATCCTTTCAGCTTTCTAGTTGGTCCTCAGCTGCCTAATCCATAGTCCCAAGACTATTTCATGCAAAACTTTCTAACCATGCTGCTTGTATGTGTCCCTGCTGCTGTACGATGTTGATGACACTCACCAGTGCAGCATTATCCTCCAAAAGCTCCTCTATCTGCAGCAGCAGCATTCAGAGATGCTGTTCTACTAACCTATGGACCAAAAGATATAACATATTTTGCCTGTGAACTCCTAATTGTTGATTTTCACAAATCATGAATGTCATGTCAAAATGTCTTATACTACTTACACGGCCACGTGAAACATCAGGGAGCAAATACTACAAAACATCTTTTAAAATTCTGCAATGAAATATTCTCCCTTATTTGGATTTCAGCTGGCATGTAGCTTCATGCAGTACATACTACACACATGATCACACATTATAAAAAAAAGTGTCAGCATAATGACTTAAGTGTGTGTCCATGAAAGCAAGAACACCACAGTTAGCCTTTTGGAGGAAACTAAAATGTCAATATTTCACTGTGACAAGCTGCAGAAGAAAAGGCCCTGAAAAAGTATTTCCTCAAGAGAAGTGATATTCCAGTTTTAAGAAGGGGCTGCATGCATTGGTGGAGAGTCTCCTCCAACTTTGAAATGTTCTAGTTTCAGCTCCTGAGGCTTTCTATGTGCAGTGAAGTAGCACAACTGCCGTCACTAACAGCCCAGGAGACATAGAAGAGACAGTGTCTTTCTTTTAAAAAACAGAAAAAAAAGAATCTTGAGAAAAGGCTGTGTCCTTCATCAGACCAGCTGACAAGGAAGAAGTGGCTGTAATTTATGCACACAAGGCATTCAGGCTTCTTAAGTAGTATGAATGGATGCTCCTTACCATGGCAAGCATCAAAAGCTTTCAAAGACCAGCAAGAGCCTAAGTTTGGAGGAAGAACCTTTTCAAGGAAAGTCAAAAACACTAATGTGTAAGAACATATTTCTTTGAATGAAAATAAGCATCTACCTGCAGAAGAAAAGATGGAGTATTTGTTATCCATCTCCATGTGTACAACATGTGCATTACAGACAGTTTTACCCATGTCATAAAGCAGAATTCCAGAGAAGATGTCTCTTAACATCCAGAATTGAAAATGCACCATTCAACAAAGCACCTAGCAGAGCAATCATGGTAACTTATGAGTACAAGATGGAAGCATGGGAAGCAGTGCTGGTTTACTACAAGTAAAATTAACATGCTGAGAAAAAATACTATGTGCTATCTCAGCAACCACAGAGCTGAGTGCAAAGCAAATGCAGAAGTATCTTCCTGATAGATTTGTATTTGTAAACATATTTAAAAATTTTCTACTATGAAAATGCAAGCAAGAGTCTCCTGTAGAAGACCTGTGGCAGTATGACAAGAAAAAGTAGCAGAAGGCTAACATGGAACATTATTTTTTTGTATATATATTTGAGTTACAGAGTACATGATTGGCATTAAAATATAGCTCAGTGTTGCTCCCTAATATAAAAGTTAAAACTCACACTCTTTCCACCCACACAAAGTAATTTTGTTTAGAGACCTTCATTTCTCTTGGCCTTAACCTATATGAGGGGTGTGTGATGCAGTCAGTGCCAGTAATTGCTTCCATACAATATAAATGTTTGAAAACATTTTGCATACTTGTTATGATTATGTACGGCATTTATATTGTATTTAAAACCCCAACAGGGTTACAGATTTTATTTTTGCCTAT
>VWZK01010626.1:0-24425 GCA_013396935.1 Baryphthengus martii
CCAACCACGACAATTCTGTGATTCTGTGATCTGCTATGGTTTAGGCGAGATTATAATTCATAAAGCCTTTTCTTAAAGATGCAGAAGAAAACATTTATAAAATTTCCATTTTAGGCAGAATATTTGAAGTTTCATAAATGTCCAAATGAAAATTAGTTGATAGTAGAAGAGAAGATGTTAGGAAAGAAAACTTCACTTCTTGCTGAGCGGTTTTCTCTTAAATTCCTGCAGCATAAAGCATCTTAGACGGACCCATTCAGCAAACCCCGTGTTCCTGTAAGGTTCTATGACCCTTCAACCCTTCTGAAGGCTGCCTTGTTTGGTGTCTACATTCTGTGTGGGCAAGCTGAAAGGGTGTATAAAGGAGGCATGTCACTCACACTTGATATTACAGCTCATCTACTTCTTTTTCCTCCGTGCAGATTTGATCCTCTTAGGCAATCGCTACATATACACCCACTCAAGTGCTTGCAATCGAAAGAATGCTGTCATTACAATATTTAAATGAAGTAATAACTAGAGCGAGGCTGCCTAACCTCTCGATAATCAAGTCCTGAATTATATTACCATGTTTATTTTGGGATTTGATGCTGAATACGGTTCATAATGCTTGAAGTGGTGCAAAAATCATTCAGGATCACCCATTAGATTGCTCTGAAGTGGAGAGCTCAGTCCTGACTGCAGTCCAGCCAGGACAGGAGCTGTACAGCCCTATGTAAAGGATATTATCTAAGGAGATAAAGCCAGATTTTTCTGCGTCTATATGTACAGGAGTTTGGAAAATAGCCATGTATTTATGTGCACCTAAGAGTTAACAGCCCTATAATTTGCATGAGCGTCTGTCAGTAACATCACCACAGGGCAAGTATGCTAAACACTCTTCAGTCCTGCTAGGAGATGGACGCTTACAGTCATCACTACTATTTTAACTGTTCACACCAGTACTGGGCTTGGTTCATTCTGCCCAGAATGACGCTGAGTTATCAGAGAAACTATCTAAGTGTGTTTTCTGAGCCAATTTATTTCAACTTTCAAATAGCAGTAGAAACTCTACTACTTCTTTCTCGTAAGCAGATTCAGAACCTCTTTTTGTCTTGCTAGAAATCTGAATAGAAAACATGCTGAAGTTACAGACTGGCCATCAACACTCACTTATTCTTCACTTGAACTCAGTTACTTTTTTCCCCTCTTCTTCCCCAAAGTATTTAACAACGATGGTTATATCCCATTTGAAATTTCATTTTCACAGGATCACAGAATGTCTTTGGTTGGAAGAGACCTTCAAGATCATTTAGTCCAACCTGCGACCAAACACCGCAAGCTCACCGCTAAACCATGTCCCTCAGCACCAGCTCCACACCTATTTAAATCCCTCCAGGGATGGTGACTCCACCACCGCCTTGGGCAAACTATTCCAATGTTTAATGACCCTTTCGGTGAAGAAATGTTTCCTAATGTCCAGTCTAAACCTTCCCTGGCACTGCTTGCACCCATTACCTCTGGTCCTGTCACAGCCACCAGTGAGAAGAGGTGGCTCCAACCCCCTCTCAGGTAGTTGTAAAGAGCAAGAAGGTCTCCCCTCAGCCTCCTCTTCTCCAGACTGAACAACCCCAGCTCCCTCAGCCATTCCTCGTAGGACTTGTGCTCTAGGCCCTTCAGAAGCCTCGTTGCCTTTCTCTGGCCACGCTCCAGCACTTCTGTCCTTCTTGTAGTGAAGGGCCTAGAATTGAACGCAATATTCAAAGTGTGGCCTCACCAGTGCAAAAACAGGGGGACAATCACCTCTCTATTCCTGCTGGCCACATTTTGCTAGATTAAAAAAAAAAAAAAGGCCACATGCCTGTGTCTTAATTCTCCTAAAACGAGTTTCTGCATTTCTGTCATCCTTTGGACTCTTCCATTCTTGTTTCAATCTGAATTAATCTGTCTAAATAAGAAGGAAATAGAATTAAATACAATATTTCAAAGAAGGTCTCAGTAATGCCTTCTACGCTGGCTGTAACACTTCACTAATCCTACCAGGAATCCGTCTCGGATAAAGCCTAAGGTTATACTTACCCCTTCCACAGCTTCACCCCGTTAGTAGGATTGATTGCCCATCAGGATTTACAATTAGAAAATGAAACACGAGTTTATCATTTCACCACATCTTGAGATTTGCTACTCTTCAATTCTTAACTTCATGAAGCTACTACAAAATCCTTACTACTGGGCCTGCCATCAGTTACATCTGGCAGACGTAATTCTTGTGTAGAGTGAGAAAACTAACTGCTTCTAGCCTTACAAATTCTGAATCTGGATTTTTTTTTCATTCCAACTTTGTAATTTCTGCTCCTTCATCTTTATTATCAATCTGCCAACGTGCCAACTCGTTGCCATTAGTCAAAATTAGAGCAAAGTACTTTTTCAGCCCTATTAACTTTTTATTTCTACCTCACCTCCAGTAGTTGCTACTTTTGTTTTTATCTGAAGGTAGAAAATTTTGACTGTAATTATTCCCCCGCCTCCCATTCAACATACATTCCTGATTCACAAGGCACAGTTTATTACACCAATCAGTTCCTTTTGCCCCATTTCTCACAGAATATTTATATTCATGATAATACATATTGTGCACTAGGTATTTGTACAATTATTTTGCAACTTTCTTTCTAAACTTTTTGCCCTTTATTTAATCTAAAAATTCCAGAGTGTTGATATTTTGCATGTCTTTAATATGTTTTCTGACTCCCTGAGATTCAAGTGCCTAAATTATGATTTCATGTAGTGACATGAATTCCTCAGAGCAGTTTTATCCATCATTAGAAATCTCCCTTCGTATCCGAATCTGCTGCTGGAGGCCCATATCAGATTCCTAAAAATACTCTGAAAAAGCCTCAAACTACTCTTCTCCAAGATGGCTCTAAAGGAAAAAAAATTAGAAGGAAAAGCAAAGATAGCAATGCAATTATTTTATTTTTTTTTATCATTTTTCAGTATCACAGAGTCACAGAATGGTAGGGGTTGGAAGGGACCTCTGGAGATCATCTCGTCCAAGCCCCCTGCCAGAGCAGGACCACCCAGACCAGGGTGCCCAGGATCATGTCCAGGTGGGATTGGAATCTCTCCAGAGAAGGAGGCTCCACAACCTCTCTGGGCAGTCTGGGCCAGGCTCTGCCACCCTCACAGGAATGAACTTTCTCCACATGTTTAGGTGGAACTTCCTTTGTTCCAGTTTGTGCCCATTGCCCCTTGTCCTATTGCTGGGCACCACTGGCAAGAGTCTGGCCCCATCCTCTTGCCCCCTGTCCTTTAGCTATTGATCACTATTGATCAGATCCCTCTCAGTCTTCTCTTCTCCAGCTGAACAACGCCACGTTTCTCAGCCTTTCATCACCAGAGAGATGCTCCAGTCCCCTCAGAATCTTCGTAGCCTCTGCTGGACACTCTCCAGTAGTTCCTTGTCTCTCTTGAACTGGGGAGCCCAGAACTGGACACAGTACTCCAGTTGTGGCCTCACTAAGGGTAGAGTAGGAGTAAGGAGTCAGAGTAGGGAGTCAGGCTGTTGAAGAATCCTCTTTGGGAATAAATCCTACTGAAGAATCATCGCAAATCCCCTTTACAGAGTTACTGAATGCACTTCACTCTTCCAAGCAGCGAGTGGGTCACTCCCACCTCACAACCAGCGATGGATTCCAGCTGGGAAGTTGTGCTAATACTGAAATCCGCTACCTGCAGGTGTTTTGAATCCCATCCTCCTGTAGGATCTTTGGACTGAACTGCCTGGAATCTCGAAGTAGCTGGAGAGGAGACACCACTTTCTTCACTGCAGGCTCCACCCCTGCCGGTGAGCCCGGTTCTCCTTCCAGAGCCTCCTCGCCGGCTCCTTCGTGGGCGACTTTCCCCCGGCACCCGCAAACCGATGGGGCGGACGGGGAGACCTCGGCGAGGGCTGCCGGGGGCGGCCGCTCCCCCGCGTCCCTTCGAGGAATGCCGGGGGGCAGAGGAGAGGGCAGCGGCGATGCCGCCCAAGGCTTCGCGCCTCCCCTGTCCCCGTCCACCTCGCGTTGGGGAAGCGGCGCCTCCATCCCGCGGCCCCCGGGCTGGACCATCAGCTCCCGTCTCGGGGATTTTATCGTTGAAGAATTAAAAATGGAGATTTGGGTGCGGAACCCACTGGGGTTGCCAAACCCGGCCCCGCCTCCTCGGGCCTGGGCGCGGGGGCGGCGACGCGTTTATCCCGAGACGGAGCCTCGGCCGCGGGGTCCTGGTGGCGGCCGCCGCGNCAGAGCGGCGGCAGCAGCAGCCCCGGGGGAGCGGGGTCTGGGGAGGAGGAGGGGGGCGGCTCTTTCCTCCGCGCCGGGCGGGGGTACCCATGTGCGTGAGGGTCTCTTTGCACCAGGAATTGAGGAAAAATCCCGAGTTTTCACAGTAATGACGTTTGAAAACGTTAATGACGTTTCCAGGTGATGACAATAACCCGTGAAAGTAGGGAAAGCTGTAGGAACATGGCAGCGTACAAGACGGGTGGGTTTGTGGAAGTCAATAAAGTGGATGATGACAGCATCATGTCATTAATTGTCATGACGTTCTTCATCCCACCAGTTTCGTTCATTTGTGCCATGCAGAGTCATTCCAGTACCTGAAGGGGACCTACAGGAGAGCTGGAGAGGGACTTTTTATTCGGGCTTGTGGGGACAGGACAAGGGGCAATGGTTTGAAACTAGAGCAGGGGAGATTTAGATTGGACATTACAAAGAAGTTCTTTACTCTCAGGGGAGTGAGACACTGGAATGAGTTGCCCAGAGAAGTTGTGGAGCCTCATCCCTGAAAGTTTTTCAGGCCAGTCTGGATGAGGCTCTGAGCAACCTGCTCTAGTGGGAGGTGTCCCTGCCCATGGCAGGGGGGTTGGAACTCGATGATCTTTAAGGTCCCTTCCAACTCAAGCCGTTCTATGATTCCTTTGAACTCCTAGTTTATTATCCATCCAGCTCGTGCTCTACCTATGAAACTGTCTTTATCTCAACCAACAAGTTTTTTGCACTTTTACTCATTCGATTCTCTCCCCCATCCCACTGCAGCGCAGGAGTGCACGAGCAGCTCTGTGGTGCTTGGCTGCCTGCTGGGGTTAAACCACAACAGTCTGTTGTGGTGCCCAGCGTGGAATTTGAAGGGTTTGAGATAAGAACAGATTTGATTGGAATGTGCAAGACCTAGTTTATAACTGTTACAACTGCTCCTTGGCAGGACTTGCCATGGGGCTTGCTCACCTTGCCACTTGTTAGCGTCTAGTGCTTGGTTGGTGGCTGCTTTTTGCTTTTGCTGTTTGTTGGACTCCTTGTCACGCATTAATTCTGAGTGGAGCTGTTCTTTACACCAGTCCGTATTCTGCCCAGGGCTTCAAAGAAGCAAACCAAAAGTGGAGTGGGTAGCACGTAACAGATTTGCTCGTATAGTTAGGCGACTGAAGACTTGAAGTCAGGAAAGCCTGGACTTGCTGCGCTTTATGATCTTGGTACTGACGGTGGCAGTTGGGATTTGTGTCTTGTAGGCTCTTGTTCTGGTGGTGGAGCAGTAAAATTTCCTCCTTAAACAAGTGGTAACTCGATTGAGGGAAATAGAAGCAGTGTTCAGTTGTGGATTACTGAACCTGACGCAACGTCTAAATCTCTGGCCAGTGCTCAAGAATCTTAAAGTCAGGCAGTGATGCTGGAGTGCTCTTGCATTCCTGAGAAACCACTGCGTGCTGGGCAGGCAGGTAGGGTCCCCTGTAGGAACGGGACTGACTGGGGAGCTGCACATGAAGACCAAACTACTAAGGCCATGAAGCCCCTTTCCAGATCTGGAAAATCTGAAAGAAGGGTGTGCTGGCATGGTGGTGTGGCTGAGGGGCGAAGAGCTGCTTTGCCCAGGGCTACCAGCTCTACCAGGTGCTGTCCCAGGCACCTCCAGGAGCTACAGCTGCCCAGGTTTTGCTCCCTGGCTCTTCAGCTGCTCCTTCCATTCTTTTCCCCCCCCTGCTGCCAAACTGGGAGGGGCCAGAAGCCCAGGCTGGAGGCTCTGCAGAGGACTGGGATTGCCCAGACCTCTGGTAGCAGCCTTCTTGGCTAACGCTGCCGAAAAGACTTCCCACTTACCCTCTTCTGAGCTTCTAAAAGGGAACCTTTTACTAAAATGCTTACCTCTTAAAAAGGAAGCTTTTATACAGAGAAATCATCTGATCCACGTTACATGGATCCAGAGGCTTCCTTGGACTCCAGCCCTTGTGCTTTCAGCCCCTGTGGAAAAAAGACCCATAAATACCGAGGATAATCTCATCACCTTTTACAAGCAGCAGTGGATGGCAATTGCCAGCAGCTATCTCGGCATGACAGAGAGAGGCAAAATGTTTGTGCTGTACCTAAAGAGGGGTCAGGTACAGCTACAGAAAATAATTTTTTCCTCAATTTAGAAACTTCCATGAGTAGAGAAATTAGAGCTGTGGGGTTTTTTTCGTGTGTGGTGGGGTTTTTTTTGGGGTTTTTTTGGTGTTTTTGTTGTTGTTTGTTTGTTTTTTGATTTGTTTTTTTTTTTAATTTGTATTTTTTTTATACAGGACATGATAAGTAGAAGAGAATCCTGTGCTTAAGGACAGATACTAATGATCGACCTAAGCTGCCTTGCCTACGTACTGGAAGAATGGGCTCTTACAGAGTACCTCAAGAAATATCTTTTTCATGTGGTCATCATCTCACTGACAATAAGTGCAATATTAGTCATTTTTATAGTTCCTTTAACCATGCTCTTTTTCATTTACGTTTCTAATATCTTGCTTTTGATCTATCAGAGGAACAGTGAGGTAAAAGCAGATCCCTTGAGTGATGTTTGGAATAATGCAAGGAAGATTATAGCCAGTTTTTGGGATATATATGCAAGAATATGGCATGGTAAGTATGATGTGGATTGTCTGAAGCTTTGAATTACAAGAAATAATAAATAGACCCAAGTTTTGATTATTATTTTTTTATTTCTTCCAAGTGGATGCAAAGAAATGACATTTATTATATTTTGAATGGCATCTAACCCAAAAGTTTCTGCCTCAAAGACTGATTGTCATATAGAATAAGCAGAATGAAAGGGAGAAAATAATTTATATAGGGTAAATTTCTCCTAAGTGGACAGGCAGGTGTACTTCTCTGTGCATGGCATCAGAGTGAAGCTCAGTGTTAATGTTAGTTTTAGTGACATAACTGCAGGAGAGAGGTGGGATTTATTTTTTACATTACTAGCAGCTTAAAACCCACTTAACGATCAAAACTCAGCTGCTAGTTGGAAGTCTAATTAGTGTGGTTTTCGCTGGCGAAAAATACTTGGTGGTATGACAATTGAAAATATTTTTAAGAGCTGTGTGGACAAAGAAATCATTAGATACCACATTTAGGTTTATTCTGTGGCAGAATTGAAAAGTAACCTGATTTTTTCAGTTTCATTGCACTCAACCTTCAGATACTCAGCCGTGTGCTAGGCTCTTCTTCTTGCCACAGCTGTAGTTTGAGGCCCTCAGCAAGGCTTAACTTTGCTGCCCTAAGGATGAAGAATAACAGGTAGAATAATCTGTGTTGCTATCCTTCCTCACAGCTTTTGCCCTTAATCTTTGAATATCCTGCAGTATAAAACTTCCTCCACCTCTTCCTAGGACTCTGCCTTGATCCATCCTCACCCTTCTCACCGAATGGCTCCTGACAGGGGCTGCAGCAGGGATGGAGATGAAGGTAGACAAAGAGGACCACAGCTCTTAGTTGGCAGAAGCTGTGGCTTTCCCAAGCCTTTGTATACATCAACCTCCTAGTCTGGCTCAAACTAAAACCTCAATCAAATGTAGGAAGAACCAGAAGAGAGATTTACAGAGGTCCATCTCTGTGAGGAAATTCCCTTCCACATTTACCTCTTGGAGAGAACTTCTCTCTCTTTGGGATTCTTACAGAGTCTGCTTTGGACTTAAAATTTGTCTCAAGCAGGGAAACTTTTTATTATGTAAAATCCCAGACTTTTCATTCTGCCTGACACAGAATGGAGATCCATACTTCCAGGAAAGCATCCTGACTGCTTGTTTGCCTCTCATTCTGCCCGTGAAGCAGTTTCACACCTGTATAATTTTTATTTTTTTTTTTTAAATTATTGTACTTTGGAGAGATAAAAGTTCCTAATAGGAAATAATTAGTCTCCTTGCTGGGGAAAATGTCAAGTTCAGCTCTGATCTAGTGATTAAACTGACCAACAAATTAGTTGACCAATAACCTGTGGTTTTTCCTTTGACCAAAAGTTCCATCCAGAACTTAATTCTTTCACAAGCTGCTGCAGAGGCTTTCACAGTAAACAGTTTTCTTTCAGTTGCCAGATGATCTACAGCTCTCATTGTCAGTGTCTTGCTTTCCATCCCAAACAGGTTATGAACTTCACGGTGTGGAAAACATACCAGAAGGACCAGGAATTCTTGTGTATTACCATGGAGCTATTCCTGTAGACTACCTTTACTTTTTGTCTAGGCTCTTTCTCTGGAAGAAAAGAATTTGTCTGTCAGTAGCTGATAATTTTGTCTTTCGTTTACCAGGTAAGAGCACGTTCTCTTGTGTTTAAGCATCCTGGATTCACTCAACCTCTTGGTGGCTTTGGTGAAATTTGCATTTATTACGCTTTCAAGAGAGCTTTTCAACTAAAAGACTGCTTTGAGACTTTTAAACTAAAAGCTGCTAGATGGAGAAGGGCAAACAGGGTAGAATATCCTGACTTTGAAGTGAAAAGTCATAAAAACACTGGTAGATCCTCCAAATAGACATTATATAATTCTGTTGGGATGAAATGTGATTCCTCAGAAGACAGTGTAGGATAGAACTGTATTATTGACCTAGTGCTGGTTGGTCAGCAATGGGCTCTGAGTGCAGAGGAGCCCAGTAAATAGTAGAATTATCAGTTACCTCTTCACTGGGTAGCCCTTGCCATGGAGTATGACATCCAGCCTATCTTTTGATCAAAGCCTGGAGCAGGACACAAAATCTCTTTGAAGATTTTACTGTTGAGAAGAGCTCTGTAGCACCGACCACCACAATTCCCTCAACACATTGTAGATGAGAAAGAAAGGAAGGAGATTCACGGAACCATTCATGCAGTGCAGAGCCTGCCCTTCATGCATCTTGAGTTGTACAGCAGTCCCATTTGATCCACCTAGGTTGCCATTTAACTCCAAAAGACTCAACTGAACAACTCAAAACCTCAATGTTTAGAATGTTAAACATCACATTTTAGAAGGACACTAAAAGGAGTTGCTTGCCAGGTATTCATTTTTATTGTATTGAATTATTTTTTTTTTCTTCTGGATTAAAATATTGCAAAAGAAGGAGGGAGGAATAGATGTTTATTTTCAGATTTCTAGCTACGATGCACAAGTTTCGATTGCACGGCTGGGGTTTTGATAATTATGGCAAATAGCATGTGGAGGCATCAGTTTATTGAGATGCTCTTGATACTGGAAGATGATGCTGGTTCATCTTCGTAACATTTGGGCACATATTTGTCATTTTGCCAGCATTTCCTCTTGTAGTTGTTTTACTCCCTTTGTAGAAATTTGCCTTGGTCCAAACACGTAGCTTTTGGATTTTCACTTTGCTGGAATCTTCTTCCTACGTGCAAGCGGTATTTGTGAGATATTGTTATCATAATCGTCATCGTAATGATATGTGTTTGTTATTTCTTTATTGCAGGGCTTAAATTATTATTGGAAGTGACGGGAATTATGCCAGGGACAAGGGAAGAGTGTCTCATTGCGCTGAAGAATGGCTACTTGGTGTCCATCTCACCAGGTGGAGTTAGAGAAGCGCTCTTCAGCGACCAAAGTTATCAGCTGCTGTGGGGAAATCGAAAAGGCTTTGCTCGGGTCGCTTTAGATGCAAAAGTGGTGAGTTTTTGTATGTTACTAATCCCAGTTTCTGCATCTTGCATTATAAAATGCAGCTTAGGGGTGTTTGTTGGAAAATATTCCGGGCAGAAGAAAAGGTTTGAGAGTAAAGGTTCCTTTTCCTTTTCCTTTTCCTGCCACTTTCCCAAAGCACATCAGTCCGTAGGGAGCAAGGGTTTTATGGAACTGTGTAGCTGTTTCTTGACTGTTGCAAGGCATCCATCTCTGCAGTTCCATGTCTACAGTTCCATCATGCAAACATTGAATTTCTTGTCTGTATTTCCAAAATCTTCACTGTGGTTCTTCTCCACATTGCTGTAAGGATTCATTGGTTTTTTTTCTCATCCTACTAGACTTAGATCTTTATCTTACTTCCACATACTCAGTCATTTTCTTACGGCTCTCTAAAGTATTATGCATATCTTTCTTTCCTCTCATTTAGTCTGGGAGGGTCCAGGATTTTCTTCTTACTTTTACTTTTCTTCATGTTTGTGAAGGATTGCATCAACCAACCCAAGGTGTGTCTGCCTCAGTGTCTGAATTTGAATCACGCGTGTACTTCTGAAGCAGTTTTTCCATCTCCCTCGCTTCCTATGCTTTCAGGCATGTCCTGGAACACGTGAGGACACCTGAGCTGCGTTCCCTGTGGCTGAAACGAAACCAGAAGCAGGACCTAGCACTCTCCAGTTGCAAATGGTCATTCAGTCAATGGTACCAGAGAAGAATTAGTTCTCCATGAAACCAGAGCACTGAAATGTGTTCAGTGTTGATGTCAAATCCTCAGCGCCCTATGCTTCTGTTGGTTTGCTCTCCACTAACATACACGTGGCCACAGTTTCAGTTGCATTTTCCACGTGGATGATGACCTACAAATATGAACTTCTACCTCTGGCTCTGACTTCTTCCATCTAATTCCACATCTGAGACCGTTTCTCTGATACAGCACCTGGGAAATAATTTCACTGGGGATGGTATGGAGCTGAAAGAGCAGCAACCTTGTCCTTTTCCTAACTGCCACTTCTCATCTTGGTGACCACTAGAGACAAGTTCTCTGTCTTGAATTAGACTTAGCATACCTAGAGCTCTTTGTGTCTGCAGTGTTGGTGCACGTCCAGGCTTCGTCTGTTCTGCCGTGCACTCTCTGCTGCGTTCTCGGGATTTGCACAACCATCATTTTTCTTTACATTCTTATGAATATCTCATCAATTACAGTGCTCTTCCTTGGCCTTCCACAAGAATGTATTCCTTTGCTGTCTGTAGAGGAGAATCTGTACGGAGAGTTTAGTTCTTTCCATGAAACTTGAATTTTTTACCACCACTTTCAGGCTTTTTGTGCCTTTTTTTTTCTTTCTCACCCCATCCAGTTTGTTGCTTCTCAAATTTTGCTTTGGTCTCTTGTGCTATAGGTCCCACTACAAAGTACCTAGGGTTGCAAAAGGCACGCTTTGGGTTAATATTTCTTCATAACTTAGTATCTCTGAAATCTTGTGGGGAGAGAACTGAACACTGGAATGAATTTAGGGGCATTTACCCAACAGATGAATTTTAGGCTGAGAGTCCTATTTCTACCTCTTTGTCTTGTTCTGTGGCCTTTTTAAGGTCATGGTTTAGGTGCTTCTGTTCCCTCTCCTGTCCTTCTCCTCAAAAGTGTGGGCTGGTAAATGTTAGTCACAATATTTCATATTTTGTGTGGGCCTGCAAGTCACCACTACTAGGAAAATCTCAGAATGTGAGCAGGATAAACCCAGTCAGATTCATATGGGCATTTTGAATTCCCTTTTAGTCTTCCCTCCTATGTCTTCATTTAATAATCAACAGTCAGAAAGAGGTGTCTCTTTAACAGCTTGAGCGATTTCTAATCATTTTGCTTTCATATTTGTCTTTCATGCTACTTCAGACATTTGAACAATCTTTTGCCAGGTGTTTTCACTTCACTCAGAACCTTACAGTGTAGTTCTACAATGTAGTAACTTGAGTTTTTTAGAAGAAAAAATGAATTAAAAAACTCCTTTATATAGAGTGCCACCCTGACCAAAACAGATCACAAAAATCCTTGCTAGTAATCCTCATAATCCTTCTAGTCCTCCATCATCTCGAAGCGCGTGGAAATAGCTAAGCAGTAGTACCTAAAATTGCTAGCACCTTCTCTTGGCAGGCTTTGTGGCTTTTTAAAAATTGAATTAATGAATTGGTTATTTATTCATTGAGGATGAGCTTCTTGCAGTGTGAAAAGTTCTTGTGGTCATTTGCATAAACTGCATAGGATTGTCTGTTACCTGGAGGGCAGAGAGAAGATTTGCTTATTTTCTCCTTTGACACCTACTGGCCTGAGCTCACCTTTACAGTGTTGCTGGCTCCTGTGTCACTTATTATTGAATTCCTTCAGGTTTAGTTGTTTTTTTTTTATAATCAGGAAGTCAGGATGGTGGATATCACTGTAATTAACTTGCAGGCTCCACTGAATTTGGGGCATCTTTGATATTTTTCTGGAAATCTGTGATCAGACACACCTTAGATAACTAAACACTTTTAAATGCATGGTATTTCTATTTTTTTTGAGTGGAGGGGGCAATATTAACCTTATATACTATTTCTTAGATAAAGATGGACCTATAGGAGTAACTGGATTCCATTTTTTGACAAATTTGGAGCTTGACTGCTTCTGTTTGTTCTTCCTGCATCCTTGTCAATACTGGTCAAACCACACACGGTTTACAGCGTTCAAAGTAACCACATAGTGGTTCATAACCTCCCACAGATGACTTGAATGGGGATTAAAACCAACTTTATATATGAATAGAAAATAAAAAAATCCTATTCTTCTTAGGATATGGAAATCCAGTGGGTCCTCCACTGAAAAGTGCTATTTTTAGTGTCCAGTAGTCACATGCTTTTAAAAGACATTACTGATTATTTTTTTCAGAGTTTATTTCTAATAATTTCCCATAATTTCTCATTCTGAAGTGTTTACTTTTACAACTTTATGTATGTTTGTTATTTTTGTAACATGTCAGGGTTTTTTTTTTCTTTGTTAGGCTCCAATTAAGTATTTTTCATACATGTTTTGGCTTTTTTTTTTCATCCTGTTGTTTCTGTTCAGCAGTAGTGATTCTTACCAGCATAAAGGTGTTCTTTCACTATCTTCTGGACAAGTAATTCCAACAACATGCTTAAAATACAGTTTCAAAAAAATGAGAAACAGAATTTGATTTCTATTCCAGAGTTTATTTTTTATTAAAAGATTCTTTGTTTGCTACTTAACTGACTGATAATTATCCTCTGTATTCAAGTCATTTTTTTAGCTGCATTAACTAGAACATAAATTCAAACCTGGTGTAACATTTCCCCCTTTTTGGTTTTGATTCTTTTTTTTTTTTTTGTGATTCCTCAGCCCATCATTCCAATGTATACTCAAAATGTCCGGGAAGGATATAGGATGTTTAAAGAAACAAGTAAGAACTTTTAAATATATTTTAAGTATTTGGAATGTTTTCTCCTCTCAGTTTTCTCTCACTTTTCTTTTAGCTTTTACTTTTCAGATTTCTGCTTAGTTTGGATTCTGTAACATGCTTGTGGTGGGTCAGAGGTATCTCAAATATGGAATTAGCTGGTGTATAACTGGTTTGTGCTGTGTGCTTTGGTTCTTCAATGCAGTTTTATTTCAGTGATCTCTTAAGTCTATCGAGCTTTGTTTTGGCAGACAGTTACCTAAATCCTGTCATTTCTTTTGGACTGCCAGATAAACCATGCGTTTGTAAGAAGTCTTCCACAAATTTCAAGTTTGGATTGTGTTTTCTGTGACTATGATCTCCATTTTTACCTCCCTTAAACTATTCCAGGACTTCTTAGACAGCTGTATGAAAGTACCCGACTGCCCTTTACTCCTCCGTACGGAGGACTTCCAGTTAAATTCCGCACATACATTGGGGAGCCAATCCCTTACGATCCCAATATAACCACAGAGGAATTAGTGGAAAAGGTAAGTTAGCTCTCCTTGCAATACTGAGCAACATACTCTGCCCTCTGTTATATATGCACTTGAAACTAGTTCTTGTACAGTCAAATGAAGACAAATAAATGTTTACCAGCTTGCTAAAGCAATGGGCAGTTGAGCTCCAGGATTATTTAATGTATGGACACCTATAATTAAGTATTGATGTAGTCATGGTTGATTGGGATGCCCTCATCCTTTCAGAATGTGTGAGCACTGTCTTCTTGGGATGCCAACTTTGTTTCTGTCATGCCTTTGATAACTTTGGTAAATGAAATGATGTAAAACTAGGTTCTATGTTCAGGTTTCAGGAACTAGGTAAATAAATTTCATATATAACAAGTAATGTTGAGAATCTTCTCTGTGTAATGTGGGGCTCTAGAAAAAAAAAAAAAATCCACAAAAGCTTCAGTCTCACTGTCAAAAGGCAAATGTTAAAAAAAATAATTTGCATCCAAAATATAAAACTATTTTGAGTACCTACAGCTTGGTGAAGTCACTGGTGCCCAGGAGGATTAAAATGTTTACAGATCCAGGGTTTGGGTATTTTTCAAAATATTAATATATACAGAAAATGCACTTTAAAAAAAATTTCATAGCAGATGAAAGGTGAAAAAAAAAATTCATAGAAGATGAAAGGAGGGCACTGTGCAAAACAAATCTGCTGTGGACTAGGAATATGCAGATCAAAACACTTATTAGGAATCACTGCTGTAAAACCCACTTTGCTGTCCCCTAAAAGATGCAGGAAGGTTAACTTTTCTTTCTTGTTTTTCTTTTCTTAAAGATCTACTTCAGATTGTTCTGGGCTTCACACCAGTGAAACCTGAAAGACAGGTTGGGTCTGTTAGAAGGGGACTGCCCCAGCAAGCTGGGGAGTTTGGTCTTAGCAGGTTTAGGAGGCTGGAAGCAATACTTGTGCTAAGCCTGCCCTTATGGGTGTCCATGTTCTTGGAGTTTTTGGGAAAGCAGTATTTTCTGTACCTGCAAAACTGAAACGGAAATTTCCCATGAATTGCTTTACTAAGTCAAGCCTTTGACCACCCACTTCAGTGGGGATACGGTCAGGTCTTCTGTAGCTCATGTTTTGGTTTTTTTAATAACAAATAAACCCAACTGAAATGAAGTTTGAGACGAGCTGTGGCCTGGCTGACCTCTATCTGAGCCTGCCCTGGAAAGGAGCCACGACGTGAATCTGTCAGGAAAGGTTTGGCTGCTCTCTTCTCAGATTCCCAGTGATATTCTCCCACCACTCTGGGGTAGATCACTGGAGGATGGAGCTACCCTTATTTCAAGTTTAACTACATGAGGAAAAGATAAAGGAGATTATTTCTTGTGGCTAATAGAAATACAGGATATTTTATGCGTTCTCTTCACAAACTTGCATTTGGATCTCATGTAGAGTGAAAATGAACAGGATGTAGATATGAATCCTTTTATTATGTGCATGCTGCATAAGATACAATTACAGAAGAATTCATGTTGGGAAGAACAGACAGAGGTCACTCCTCCAAATTCCTGGTCAGTTATGAGATCAGGTGAGATTAGTCAGGCTTTATCCAGCACTTTTGATGAAAACCTTCAGGAATGGAGATCCCCCAAACTTAATGTTTGCATGTGTTAATGGTTACGTTGAGTTAGTAATGTCTAGATTTGATAAATCTTAATAATTTAAGCCTATCTCAACTGCAATCAATATTTTTATTCCTTCTCTTACCAAGAAAAATGTTGTTAGGACAACTAGCTAATATTCAAGACAACATTTTCTTAGAGTAGATCTTATGTGTGAACTTTTGATACCTCTCGAGCCTCTGAGAAGTCAGTGACGACTTCTTCGTGTTCTGCTTTGCCTAAGCAGGTCCGTAAAGGCAACTTTCTCTTCTTGTTTCAGACAAGGACTGCCATCCAGGCTCTCATAAGCAAGCACCAAACAATCCCAGGCAGCATCTGGAAGGCTTTACTGGAGCGGTTTGATAAACGTCGTAAAAGTGATTAGAAGGCTTACGTTTTATTTCGTTGTTGTTACAGCATATAGTAAAAACCAGCGTCCTACGGCACTGATGACTAATAATTGGTGTTCAACCAGTTTATTTTACAAGTTTCTACAGATCTGACAGAAGAAAACAATGAACTTCTTGCAGGTTGGCCTGTGGCTCTCAGGATGTTCCGAAGTAGAAAGACGGAGAAAGAAAAACTTCTGTATAATAGCAACACGACAGCTAAATTCCCCCAAAGGAAATCATTCAGCTGGGATTTGCCTGGTTCCTAAAACAAATACCTATGTACATACAGCGGAGAGCTTCAGAAGTGCTGTCTGCAGCTGTGGTTTTATGCTTTGGCCTGGGAACTGCTTAGTCTCAGAGCACAATCTCGGAGCTGGTGTTGCCCTGCCACAATCCACCCCTCATGAGGCACCTTCCCTGTTGGACCCCAAACAAGACAGGAGCAGAAGAGAAACTGTCTCACGTTAGCTAATGATCTGCTGCTTAGACCGTTTTTCTAGAGAGACTATGCAAAGAGAAATAATCCCATTAAACCAGATAATAAACTCCTAGAAACACAGCAGCTTTGTGGTTTGGTACCCTGGAAAGCAGGAATGCTGCATCCAAGACTTTGGCTTGACAGAGAAAAGAAAAGTCTCTCAAAACAAGAAAAATAAAAAAGCTTTAGTGAAGTGTAGCACTACCTAGAGAGTAGTTTCAAGTCTGAGCTGGTGCATTCGTGCACCCCTGGTGGGGTGGATGAGGCTGCCCCCAGCCTGGCAATCCCTGCACCGTGGGGTGTTTGCAGTCAGGCTGCGCTGTTCTTGCCCGGATCTCCAGGTCAGCAGGTGGCTGATGGAGGCAACGCAACCCTGCGGCCTAAAAATGCGGCGCTGCCGTCCCCCTCCGGATCGGTGAGGCCACACCTTGAGTATCGTGTCCAGTTTTGGGCACCTCACTACAAGAGAGGTATCGAGGTGCTGGAGCAAGGGCAGAGGAGGCAACGAAGCTAGTGAAGGGCCTGGGGAATAAATCTTAACGAAAAGCGATTGAAGGAGCTGGGGCTGGTTAGTTTGAAGAAGAGCAGGCTGAGGGGAGACCTCCTCACTCTCTACAACTACCTGAAAGGACATAGTAGAGGGGTTGGTGCCGGTCTCTTTTCCCAGGTCATTAATGACACAACAAGAGGGAATGGCTTCAAACTGCAACAGGGTAGGTTTAGACTGGACATTAGGAAAAAAAAATTCCCAGAAAGAGCAGTCAGCCATTGAAATAGGCTGCCCAGGGAGGTGGTTGAGTTGCCAACCCTGGGTGTGTTCAAAGGTCATTTAGATGCAGTGTTGGGGGATCTGGTTTAGGGGTGAGTTTTGGAGAGTAGGGTTAATGGTTGGACTCAATGACCCCAAGGGTCTTTTCCAACCTGAATGATTCTGTCATTCTATGAAAAGGAGGACATAGGGAGTGTTGTCTTCTAATAACACTGAGAATACAAAGCAGAATGTGTTTTCACAAGCTGTAGGGTGGTGTTACTGGTGGGAGTGGGAGAACTTTGTGTAACCTATCCGATGCACCATTTGATGCAATCAAGCCTGTTAACTTCAAACACCAAGAAAAACTTATTTTTTTCTTCCTTGCTTTTCCTTCTTTTAATACCTCTATAACCTTTCCCCTCAACATGCTAAATGTTTCTGTAGCATCTAAGGAAATACAAGGAATGTTTGCCCCTTTTCACTAGAAAACTAAATCTAGGTTTTCTGTTAAAATAAATTCTTCTTCCCGTGCCGCTTCTCCACAAATATTTCTTGCGTGTCTGAAGAAGGGAGCAGGAGAGACCCATGTGTCATTTCCCTTGAGCAAAAAGACAAGAATCCTGTCTGAAAAAATACCTCAAACGTAGGAATGTTTCCTTGAACACCTTAACTATCATTGCTGGGGAAGAAAGCAGCACAATTTTTCTCCCAGCAGACTCAACATAACAGAAGATAATAAACTAAAGCAAACGAGGATGCTGACTGATAACGACGTGAACAGGAATTCAAGCCCTGAAGTCTTACAAAGTGCACTCCAGCAATATAAGCAAAAATTCAAAGCCTAAGCTTAAGTCAAGTGAGAAAAAGGAACGAAAAGAAAGGGATTATCAACTACTCAAAGGGACACAGGTGAAAAAGCAAGAGGAGCTAAGAGTAACCAGAATCTGAAAGCATTGACAGAAACTCTGCGGAAGGACAACGAAGGGCAACGAAGCTGGGGAAGGGTCTGGAGGACAAATCTTGTGAGGGAGCTGGGTTTGTTCAGCCTGGAGAAAAGGAGGCTCAGGGGAGACCTCCTCACTCACTACAACTCCCTGACAGGAGGTTGGAGCCAGGGTGGGGTCAGGCTCTTCTCCCAAGAAACAGGGGACAGGACAAAGGGAAACAACCTCAAGTTGTGCCAGGGGAGGTTTAGGTTGGATATCAGGAAAAAGTTCCTGACCAAAAGGGTTGTCAAGCCCCAGACAGGGGAGATGTCATCGTGGCACTGGTTTGTCTTTCAAAGCAAGGATTTCAGCCCACATGTCAGGCAGCTGCTAACAGTTTGCTAACAAAGCTGAAGCTTTCCCTGGGCTGTTTCATCTTACAGCAGCAGCCCTGTGCGATCTGCAGCTTTGCTGAAGTGAAAATGAATTTCTCTTGGTTGTCTTAAGAGCATTTTCTGGGGTCTCCAGGTGATAGACAAAACTATTACTGAGAGATGTGGGTGGTTTTGAATGATGTATAAGACAGTGATTTTTCTACTAAAAGAACATAAGCCATTTTCCCCAGAAACATTATAACACTGCTTTAATAAAGAGCTGTTGTTTTAATACGATTTTAGAGGCCCCCTCTAATTTTTTTTTACTCTTTTTAGAGCAGTATTATAGAAACTAGAACTGGAAACTGGTATTACAGAAACTAGAATTTCTTTTCATACAAACAGAATTGTAACCGCAGACCAAATCACTCCCTTGCTACACATATTTTCTGGCCTCTCCATCACACAACAAAAAAAGAAATGAAAAACGGCAAACGCAGATCGGGACGGGTTGCCCAGAGAGGTGGTGGGAGCCCCATCCCTGGAAGTTTTTAAGGCCAGGTTGGATGGGGCTCTGGGCAACCTGCTCTAGTGGGAGGTGTCCCTGCCCATGGCAGGAGGGGTGGAACTTGATGATCTTCAAGGTCCCTTCCAACCCTGATATTCTATGATACTAAATGACCCAAATGCGCCTGCCTCAGAACATAAACAGCTTTTATGACTCTCTTTGGGCATAGTTTGCCCAATGAACAACACAAGGAAATTCTCAGTTTTTCATATCTAAGGTTTATCCAGCTCAAACTATTAAGATTTTGCATTGGGGAAAAATATCCTACTGGTCACAGTGGAAAAATAATTGGACAAGAGTAGAAATACAGTTCTACAAGGGGACAACGGAACGACCAAGGAAATCGAACAGGCAGATGATGTAACTGGCAAAGACAAACAGTCAGAAAAGGGTAAGAGGCAGAGCTCTGGAAGAGTTGGGAGCCGGCTCTGGTTTGGTTGATCCCATCTGACGTGGAGGGCACAACTCCTGGCAGGGTGACATTTCAGTCCAGCCGACAGTGGTGTGTCTGATGTAACGGGAATACCGTATTTCACAGACTGATTTTTCTGTTTTATTTGGCTTTTTTTTGGCGTGTATACCCAGCTCCAGGAATCCCACCCTGCCAGAAACACCCAAGCAGCGTCATGTCCGAGATTAGAGCGGGAAAATGGGAGCTGCCGCCGCGGCTGGGGGATGCTGCCAGCGGGACGGTGAAGGCGCGGAACCCGGTTTTTCCCCAGTCGAACGGCGCTTTAGGACAGCACACGAGGGATACCCAAAAGAGCACCAGCGCCGCCCGGTACGGCCAGTTTCCGGGGACCGGCCCCACCGAGAGATTCCCACCCTGCCCGCTCCCAGTGAACGCGCCTCCTCTGCCCACGCCCCTTCCGTTCCGCTCCCGCCGGAAGCACCGGGCGGTGAGCACGGAACGCGGTCCAGGCGGTGCGCATCGAACGCGGTCCGGGCAGCTCCCGCGTCCCCGGCTTCGCCGAGTTCCTCTCTTCCCGCCTCTCCTCCTCCGCCTCCTCTCCGCCGCCGCCGCCCTCGTTTTCCCCGCGCNGGCCCCGGTAAGGACGCGGGGCTGGAACCGGAGCCGCCGTCGCCAGGAAGGGAAGGTGAGCGGGGGCTGTGGGGCCGGCCGGAGGAGGGGTCCCCGTCTGGCAGGGGGCTTTGCCGAGCTTGGAGCCTTGGCTTTAACTATCGGCGGGACAGTAGGCGGGAGACCGGGGGGGGGGCTGGGCTGGGGCAGCCGGGATAGGGTCGTGTCCTTGGCAGAAAAAAACCCCACTCTCGGTCCTTCTCCA
Organism: Baryphthengus martii; assembly: GCA_013396935.1. Lineage (NCBI taxonomy): Eukaryota > Metazoa > Chordata > Aves > Coraciiformes > Momotidae > Baryphthengus > Baryphthengus martii. The sequence continues at coordinate 20,288 of VWZK01010626.1, forward strand.
GCCTCCTGGGGAAGGAATCGCTGTCTTGCTACCACCGAGGCAAGAGGCAGGTCAGGGCTTAGTTCGAAACAAGGACAAACCCACCCTCGGACTTCTAGGATGGCTCCAGCTGCAGGTGCCATCAGCAGGATTATCAGGGGTTTCAGGGTTTTTTGGGTGTTTGTGGCGCCATTGCTGGTTCTGGCAGAAATACTCTCCGTAATTGCCTGAGGCAGTGCAAAGGGCTGTATTTCTGCTCTCGGGGGCACCTCGTAGCTGTTGCTTTGCAATATCTTTCTAGTTTTAGAGATGCTGGAATGTTCTCCAGAGCTTACACGTTTTAGATGCGCTGTGCTGCTTTCCGTAGCTGCTGCTTCTAGTGTGATCAGCAGGGGCTTCATTAACCCAGTTGCCTGCTGGCTGCAGCTGCAAGACCACTGTTCTGGTTGAGCTAAGGGCTTTTCTGGGTCAGGTGCTAGAAGCCAGCAAAAGGAATGGTGCGTTAGCCTTGTTTCCACGTCAGAAAGCCTCAAGCGTAAGCAGAAGTCAGGCTGCGCTGTCATTAGTTAAATGAGAAGCTGCATCTTTCTCATCTGGGGAAAACAGGCACAAGCTGCTCTGTTAGGAATGTGGAACTTTAATAATATTTTGTTTGCACTGCATGGCAGGAAATGTTAGTGGTGTCAGTTAAAAGAAGAAGTCGCAGAATTGCAGAAGTTGGAAATTGCCAAGGTGGGAAAAGATTTTAAAATTATGGAGTCCAAGCATTAAAGTTGTTTAAGGGTCCGTTGGTGTTCCAGAGGGAGTCTGCCTGTCAGCTGGCCGGGGGTGAGACCCAGTAGTACTGCACCCCGTTGTGGTTTTTAGATTTGGGTGGTGGCAGATGTCGGGAAAACCCTGACAAGGAGGGCAGGATAGTTTCTCTTTGGCTGATTGAAGTCCTAGTCAAGGACACTGCTGGCGTTTCCAGAAGACACTGCTGCTTCTTGTAACTTTTAACGGCTCCGGGCAGGCAAAGACAGCTGGAAAGTTGGAACAGACCAGAATGACATTATCCATTAGTAGCGCGTGAGAATTATGTTGGACCTTTATCCAGCGTGGAGCATCCTGTGCTTTTTTAGGATGATGGAGACAGACTCTGGCTTCCTTTTTTCACTGCCATGGCCTTTGGTTGGGTGTTTGGTGTGGCAGTAACATAAATCTCTCTTGGGCTTCGATGTGGGGTGGCCTGGTGCACGTAACACGGGCGAGCAGAACAAATGTTGGACCTGTTATCGGGGGAGCAAAATTACAGGAGATAAAGGCCTCCTCCTGGCATTTATCTGGGGGATGGTAAGTCAAATAGAGTGAGGGTGGCTGCCTACATTTTGGGCAAGGCCATGGCCATTAGATCGATTCAGTACCCTCTTTTCAGCACTTTTGGGACCACAGATCCAGTTTAGAGCCCTGCAGTGCAAGAAAGATGCCGACAAACTGGAAGAGGCTCAGAGAAAGGCCGTGGACTTAGTTAAGTGGCTGGAGCACGTGGTGCCTGTGGAGAGGCTGAGGAAGCTGTCTGTGTTAAGCTTGGAGAGGAGAGGGCTTAAAGGGGATCTTACCACTGCTCTTAGTGAGAGGTTGTAGAGAGGGGGCAGTTGTGCTCTTCTCTGCGAAGGGACGGACGGCAACGGGCACAAATTGCAGTAAAGGGTGGATGTTTTCACCGTGAGAGGGAGTCAAGCACTGGATTAGGGCCCCAGAGAAGCAATGGGATCTCCATCCATGGACATACTACCAACTGGACTGAATGTGGCCCTGAGCAGCATGGTCTAACTCCTTAGTTAGCAAGAGGCTGGACAGTACGGTGCAAGGAAATCTTTCCAATATAGATTATTCTGTGATCCTCTTCAAGATGAGGAAACAACGTTATTCAGAGTAGAGTTGACTGTCCCCAAGGGAAGGCAGAGCTTTAGATGTTACCTCTGTGCTTGGCTGCCAAGAAGATGTTGGATTTTAGTGTCTGTTACGGGTTAGTGCCTAGATACGCACGTAAACGTATGTGAGGTGTTACACTGAACATTACAGGGGCAAGGACACGTAATATTTTGCAAGGCTGACGTGTGTGGACAGGACTTGAAATTTATTTGATGGGGATTTTGTGTTTAGCAAAAGCCATAAACACTTAGTAATATACTAAGTGGGAGAGTGTAACTTGAAGTAATCTCTAAAGCTGTGTAATCACCTCTGAGTTTTGAAAAATGTTTCTCTGGCATAACCCCGGCTCCGTATTGTTCTCTAGCTCGTAGGTGGAACCGCCGAAGAAGTCCAGATAGAGCAAGCTGATAGATATTGTAGTGTTGAATGCTACTCCTAAATCCTACTTGGTCTCAAAAGTTGTGTTTCTTGTACTTGCTGTGGGTGTTTGCTGCCCGACAGGTTCTGGAGTTGGGCTCTGGCAACTGGAATGAGAACAGCTTTCTCTTGCTCTCCCACACCCTCACTCTCTCCTGTCCTCTCCCCCCGTATTCACACCCCCAACCCCACGTGCCTGGAATCAGTGAAGTGCCTGTCATTGATGCTACCCGATTATACACGGCCGAGGATCGAGCCGCTGCTCGCCGCGCCGTCCTCAAGAGCGGGATGAGGAGGGAAGACGTTGTGCGGATGAATTAGTGGAGCAGGCATGGATCGTGGGAGCAAAGCCCTTGTCACAAGATCGGCTTTCTTCTCCTTAATAGGATTTACCTTGAGCAATGTGGGTAGAGGCTAATTTCAAAACAGAAGTTAGAAGCAACATCCTCATTCCTGTCGGGATGGGAAGAAAAACCTGGGCTAGGAAACGAGCGAGAGGAGTTGAGCTCTAGTACGTGTTTCGGTATCTCCCAGCAAACGGGGAGGCAAACTGGTTTACTTCGTAGTTTTCCTTGTCGCTGGGGTTCTGACGGCGTTAGCAAAACTCTCTTCTGAGTTTCAGTCACTTGCCAAAACAGAGCAAGAGTGAAGGGAGTAAGGCATCTGTCTGTCTAGGCATAGAAACACCGCAATCATACGAGCTGCAAGTCATTCTTTCCTAGAAAAAAAACCCACCACAACAACCCCGAGCTTAGATTCTTGCAGAAATTATTGTCCTTAATCCCCTTCTCTCCCCAAGCCCACCTTATAGTTGCAACATGTTTTTTCTTCTTGGTCCTGACCAACAGTCACATCAAGTCTTGACCAAAACTTTATTCCAGACTAGGATAACTATTTTTTTGTTTTGTTTTGTTTCCTAAGGTATTATTTCTCAAGCTGTTGCTGAGATAGCCAACTGTTCAGGGTGTCTCGCGTTTATAAGATGTAAGCGAATAGCTGGTTTTTGCCTTAATTTTACAAAACCAAGAAAAAGGTGTTGCTCCAGAATTAGAAAAAGCCTGAAAATCAGCCCAGAGAGGTCTAGCCCTGAAGTTTCTTGGGAGCCGGCGTTGAAGAAGAAACATTTTTAGACACAGACACAGTAAAGCCAGAGCAGTTAAAACTTTGACAGGACTTTTTGTGATCTTTTTTTTTTCTTTTTTTTTTTTTTCCCTTGTCCTTTCTGCTACCTCTGTGTTGTGCTCTGAGCCTTGGTATTTTTAGTATCTGTAGGTTTCCAGGTCCAGTTGAAGGTCTCTACAGGAGTGAGACTGATTTGAGACCATTTTCTTCCCGAGTCAGCGTACCCTTGTGGGTAGTGGAAGTGTACAGCAGGAATTTTGTAGCGCTGGATTTGAGGTTGTGCTGTAGGAAGTGCTGAGGAGGTGGTTTTGAGCGTGCTGCGCGTTGTGAGGAACGAGAAATGCAGCTCATCGATACAGCTTTCTGAAAATTGAAAATACAATATAGATGGGTGACAGTATAAATGCTCTGGATCTGTGTCAGTTAAACAGTTTTTAATGAGATAAAACCTTAGCTGGCGGTTGAGCAATTGCACTGTCTTTCTCCATTAGAATTGGCAGCATTTTCCCCTGCACAAGAGAAAAGGACCGGAAAAAAAAAATCAAAAAAGGCAAAATTTTGCTGTACCAACTATTATTACATTTCTGGTGGGTGCTGCTGGGATGTGGGGTAAAGAGTCTATGAATAAAACTCATCAGAGAAGCTTTTTGATACGATCAAACAGCAAATGAAGGTCTCTTTTTCTTTTTTTTTTCTTTTTTTTTTT
>VWZK01010627.1:0-33309 GCA_013396935.1 Baryphthengus martii
CCTCTGATCATTTCAGTTGCTCTCCTCTGAACACGTTCCAGGAGCTCTATGTCCTTGTTGTGTTGGGGACTCCAGAACTGGACACAGTACTCCAGGTGGGATCTCACAAGTGCAGAGTAGAGGGGGAGAGTCACCTCCCTCGATTGACTGTCTATGCTTCTTTTGATGCAGCCCAGGACACGGTTGGCTTTCTGGGCTGCAAGCGCACAATGACAGCTCATGTTAAACTTCTGGTCCACCACTACCCCCAAGCCCTTCTCCTCAGGGCTGTCCTCAATCCTTTCTCCTCCCAATCTGTATTCATGCGTGGGATTGCCTCGACCCAGGTGCAGAACTTTGCGCTTGGCCTTGTTGAACTTCATGCAGTTTGCATGAGCCCACTTCTCAAGCCTGTCAAGATCCCTCTGGATGGCATCCCTTCCCTCCAGTATGTTGGCTTCACCACACAGTTTAAAGTCGTCAGCAAACTTACTGAGGGTGCATTCAATTCCACTGTCCATGTCGCCGACAAAGATGTTAAATAACACTGGTCCGAGTACCAAACCTTGAGGAACACCACTTGTGACACATCTCCATTTGGACACTGAGCCATTGATCACAACTCTTTGGGTGCAACCAGCCAGCCAGCTCCTTGACCAACGAGTGGTCCATCCATCGAATTTGTATCGTTCCAGTTTAGAGATCAGAATGCCGTGTGGGACAGTGTCAAGTTTGTTTGTTTATTTTAAAGACTGACTTCTATTTTCAGTGTTTGGTATCAAGTGAACTTTTCTTGGCTGTTACAGGCAACAGTTTACTTGAACAGTCCCGTAAGCAACTTGGGATGTTGTGGCACAGGTCCTACAGTACCTGCCATAACTACTCAAGGAAGAGTTGCATTCAGAGCATATTTCAAGGAAGTTTAGATGTGAAGTAGTATCAAACAAGCGGTTGTAACTGTTCCAGTTAAAGTAGCACAACTGAAATAATGCTGGTCATATGTAGAAGATGCTTTAAGAGAGGGCAAATCAGTGGCCCTCTAGAGCAAAGAGGATTCTTCCCACCCAAGACTGATAGCACCAGGATGCTGCAGTTCCCTGTCCCTAGGTTGAGCTCACAGGGAAGCTGAGCATGCAGTCCCCTCGTGTGCATATGAGTGCACGCACACATGCTCTGTGCAGACACAACCAACCACCAGAGTCACATGTACAGCCAACTAGAAGCAGCACGGGCACCACATTGTCATAAGCAGCGCTCGTATAAATATGAGGCATATGAATGGCCAGATCCTGTTCTTATTCATCAGCAAATCAGATTTGAAGCTTGCTATCGAATCACACAGACACGTGCACATATCCCATGTATGTGCACAAGTGAATCTCTCCAAAAGATGATCCACACCTATGGTTTCCCCCATAGCAGACTCAGTCCCTGGTCAATCTGGTCCCAGACATGTGGTCTTTTTGGCAGCTGAGTCACAGATCTTCTATCCTACCTGCTGCCTGATCTGAACTGAAGATTGCTAATCAATGTTTGTCTCTTTGCCTGTCTCCCACGCACACATGCTTTTATGCACTGTGTGGAAACACACACAGAGAAAATAATTAGGATTACAGTTTAAGCAGAAGATAGGACCGACTGGTGATCAGGTGAAGAGCCTGACTGGACAAATGTGCTGGCCACCAGCTTGCCTTTGTGCACCCTGTCCCTTTGATTCCTTCTTCTCTCCATTGTCCCACGCTTGTTCTTCCCTATCTACCTTCATCTCTCCTTTTCTCCACCCTTGTTTCTTCCCATTTAAACAATACACCCCTCATTACTTTTCTCCAGTGGTTTCACTTCTGTGACAACTGTACCCAAATTTGGTGTTTGTGACACCATCACCTTGATACGGTCAGCCTTACATAGTAAGACCAATACAGTTAGTGTTGGCTTTGCAAATTCAGCAGGGCTCGCCTCTGACATGGTCATCTTTCACATGGCTCCCCCGCTTCATGTGCCCATCCATGAAACCCAACGAGTCCTAGTGGCGTTCTCTGTAACTTTTGGCACACCTCTCTGCTACGTGCTGCAGCCAGCTGTTTCTCTTGACATGCTCTGTAATTTTTCAGGGTCAATTAGCTGAACCTCAATCTCTCTGCCCATTAAAAAATGAAAATAAAGATGATTCATTATGAAAACTGAAGTTACTGTGCTGTCCCAGGAGGTGTGAAACCCAAATTCTGCCCATAACCATCAGACTGTGGGGAGTAAAAACACCACAGGTGACACAATATGTTAGAAGAAAAGCTTTGGTCTCCTTTTGTCAGTGATGTTTGGGTTCTAATTTTGCATTATCACTGTTGTAATTGAATTCTTTCTAACAATACTCCAGAAATTGTAATATTTTTATTTATATGTGCTTTCTCTCCAGCAAATGGAGATTTGTATCTAAGGCAGATAATGCAGATTTTTAAAAAGAGACATTGCTTTATACATGTTGCAAAGTTCCAGAAAAACTGAAAGTACTAGGCTCTGCTTGGTCTCATTCCCTTTACAAGGGCTGCTGAATACCTCTCATCCTACAGACCCTTTTAAGTTATTTGTAACTTTATCATGCTTTCTTTAACTGAGCTGAATTTTTTTCTTCCCTTAGCTTTTCTAAGACCTAATTGGTATTTTGAAAAACATCATTCTTTTCCTAGAAAAGCAGAAGTTGTTTTGCCAAAGGTCATTACAAAGCTTAGTTCTCAGTCTTTGAAACAGATGTTTGAAAAGTGACCCATGTGTCACCTTGCAGCCACAGATGTAATTTCTGATGTTGCTGTGAAGTTATCCCATGTTAAGAGCCTTCTGAAAACTTTAGAAATTCCCATGCTGAGTAGAATGCGGAAACTGAAATCTCCAAAAGAGCATCCATACAGAGCGTCCAAAAATTGCATGGCTAAAAAGAAGTATGCCACTAATGACTGCTAGGCATAAGAATGGAGAGCTGATGAGGAAACTAGGGAAGAATAGGGACAGTACAATCTGAGGAGGGATGAATGTTCAGGGCAATACTTGGATTACCCAAGTACAAGACAGTCATTAGGAAACAGGAGAGGAGGAGGATGAGGTGGAGAAGAATTGATCTGACAAGAAGTTGGAATGTGGAAAAACGGAGGACAGAGGAAGTAACACATGACATACCTAATTTTTTTGTAAGACAGTGCAGTGACATCGAGTCATGATCTGGTTATGACCTGTACTAATTCTTGCTAAGGTTCTGCAGAATTTTTTTCTTTAAATGTTGGTCTGGATGCTGTCTGGTTTTCCTATAAATTCCTTGCTTATAAATGATCTGTATTTATGCCTGCCAAATTGATAGGAGCATTAGGTCTGTAGCATGAATGTTAATATTTTGCCTTGTCAAATGCCCAAAACAGGAAGTCATGCATTATAAGCAGATATATAGTCTACATTATTAAAACATTTTGAGAGTTCAGGATTGACATAAGATGAGTTAAATATTTCAATTCTTGGTAACTGAATCAAAATATGTCTTATAAAATGAGAATATTTAGTTGTCCTGAAATGTGACTGCTAGTAGTTAGTTCTTAAGCATTCATTTCATGCTGTGTTGCTATGTTTCGCAGAGGTGTTATTAATATTTTAATTATGTATACCAGTGCCACGGGCAATATGAGGCCACAAGATGAATACAACAATACAGCTCTCCTGCACAGACTACATTTTGTTGTATGTTATTATAGACCTTTAATTATAATTGAATAAAATCTATTGTTGAATTTAGACATCAGTTGTCATCATAACAAATAGAGAGCCAGATTCTCTGCCATAAGTCGTCTTACCTTCATTAATGTCAGCAGAGTCCCACTGATTTACACCGATGGAGATGACAGAAAAAGCACTTGTTGTATTTTACTGCCTCTCCCATGAGTTGTGCTTTTGCAGTGTTTCATGAATCCTAGAGTAAGAGTAGATTTTTTTTCCGTCTTCTCCTCTCTATACTTTTACTGTCTCATCAGCCACTTGAGCTTGAAAATATCCTTCCTTAATTTGAGTAATTGCAGAAAACAGTTCAGTAGTGTAATGTTTGTTCATAGCTATCGTGGAGGCATTTTAATTTTTACATTTTAATCAGAGATAAATGTCAAAATGTGTTTTGGGGTTTTGTGAATGGTAAGTTGGCTGCCTGTAGACTTTCTGTCTTCATTCTACAATGAACCACACTTACATGTTTATGGATGTGAATGGATGTCCTGTCAGCCCCATAGCAGAACGCAAACTGCAAATAATTGAGCACCTACTTTGCTTAATTAGATCTACTGAGTTCATTATGGGGACCTTAATGCACTACTCTTGGCTAAATGTGTTATGGGGTCATGTTGCTGGATCAGGGTCTCAGTTGTCACTCAGAAAGGAAAAAATAATCTAGACAAACACCAAGCATCTTCCTGCACTGAAGTCACAGCAATAGTTGTTGTGAATCCTATGGTCAGCATATCCCAGTCAGCCATAAATGAGCTGGCTTGGATACCAGTACAAACCTTGCTAGGATAGCACCAAGTTAAGCTGGGCAGATGAACACTGTGCTGTGTTGTGCTCTGCAATGCAGCAGCTGGGCTTCCCAAGGCGCACAAGTACACCGGCTGAAAACTACATACGTTTTGGATTTCTCACAGCTCAGTACTCAAGCATGCACTTTTATAGACACCAGTCCGTAAGGATGGACTTGATTTTTAGCCTGGCCTGTCTTCTGATGGAAATACTCTCAAGGGATATGGTGGTCTTTTCTGCATGACAGAAAATACTTTGTTAGAGTTAACAGGTTCCATGAAAACTTGCAGCTCTATTCTCTGAATAATTGTTTCTTTCAGCTTGGTTGCTATTTTGGATCAAATGAAATATAACGTGTTCCTGGTTCTTCTCTTCCTGGTTGTTCCCTGACTGGGACAAAAATTACTCCAAAATTCACTTTCTTCCACATGTAATAGCCCGTTAGGAGCTAAATTTGCAAAACTGCCTGAAGGCACGAAACTGCCTTTGCTTTTCAAAGTGATTCATGCCCTCATGTTGGCCAGCTTTGTCCTCTACCTGGTGGGATAAGCCCATGATTCCTGTTCCTCGTATAAAATCACCCAGCACTCCACATTCTTCATTATGATGGTGTTGCATAAACATGAATGAAATGCTTAATGAAGCAGGGGTGGGACGGAGTATGACACCTGTCCGACGAGTCATTTGGCCTTGCTTCAGCTTGTCTGTGGGTAATGTTTTGATGAGACTTAACTGATGGATTTTACAATACAGAGGAGGTAACAGTCAGTTGTCCTCCTGTACTGTGGGAGCTTGCTTTGTGCCCAGACCCTGGGAAAGTGAGGAAAAAACTGGTTTATTTCAGTCCCCAAAACGGCTTCTTCTGGGCAGGAGTGTGTCCAGTGAGAGTCCCAGATACTTTTCCCCTCTGTTGATCTTGAGTTTTTAGCCGCTCTCCTGTTGATCCCCAGGACAACAATTCAGCAAGATCAAAATCTGTACCAAACCCCACAGCAGTTGAAGCGAGACTGGCTCATTGGTTTCCAGGACTTTGGTTTTATGGAGGGACTGAGAGATTGCATCTCAGTTGTCCTTTCTTTTGTACTGTCCCATGGGGAATATTAGGAGGCAGAGAGCAGCTGCGTCACTTTTTTATGGCTACTGATAAATCAAGAAAAATCGGTGTTGTGCACATGTATCGGATGTGAAAATGCAGTAAGATCTGTTATGATCTCTAGAGAAACCTTCTTTCCTACAGAATATGCACTTTGCCTTCAACATTATTCCATTGCAAGCTCTACCTGGAGATTAAATAATTATTTTTCCATTCCATGAAGTGGAACAAAGTCCCACCTTTTAGACTAAGGGCAAGAGACAAGTCTGAAATGATTTAAACAAAGTTATAAAAATTAACTGCCTTGCAACAGACCATAGTTTATTTTAATAAACCTTCTACTCAGTTGCATTAAAAGATCTTGTTTATAAACTCATGCAAAATTGCTTATAATTCAATGATTTATTCTGCATATACCTCCAAAACAGTTTTTCAAAATTAACATTGTAGGTCATTTTTCTGCAATCACTTTATTATTTCTTCATTTTTCTCATTCAGTGAGCTTTTTCTTCAAAGTAACCATGGATTTTTGGAGTATGTGCTACAAAGCCTCAAAGAGGACAGTTCAGAGCTTGTGAAAATGTGCATTGTTTAGTGTTTATCCTAGAAAGAGGTCATCTGAAAAATCTTTACCTCTGGTGAAGCATATCTTAATCAAGGTAAACATAAATAGTAGTAATAATAGTTATTATTTTTTTTCTTTTTCTGAGTCCAAGTGTATAGCTAATGGCTGACACACGCATCATTACTTTTTGTTGCCAGCATTACGTATTTCCTTAGGGAATATAGTGTTTCCCATATCTGATTTATGAAAAGCATGGTCTTTCCTTGAGGTAGTTAACTATAAAACTAACAATATAAATTCTTGTTTGGTCTATAACAAGCAGTAGCACTTTGCTCACACACTGTCTTGTATTTAATTTGTGTTATGTGTGTGTTCCATTCAGTTCCATTTATTTTATAAAAGTACTTTGGGTCCTGTTATTTGACATATACAGAGTAATGTATTTAAAAAATGTGTATCTAAAGTTAAAAATGAAAATGCTATTATAATGCTTTACATTTGCAGTAAGGCTTTATTTAGAAATAACAAGTAGATTGTTTTGGTTTGGTTTTTAATCTCAGTACTTGTATTACCCAGCACCTGTGAGCAGAAGCATGAAATCTCTATATTTTCATTATAGGTTGCTCAAAGGCATTTAACAGAACGGCAGAGAGTATTCTTTATCTGCTTGTTCCCATGTTTAGTGTATACGTAGTAAAGCCTCATAGGAAAAAGTAATCAATCAGATTTATAAATGAGTCATTTTTTAATTTGGTTTGAGAAAGATTTTTGCAATGTAAGCTTCAGGTTTTGCCTAGGGAAAAAAAATATTTATTTATAATGCTTATCTGAACAATTAAGTGCAACTGTAAGTACAACTTTGCTGGCTCAGACCAGAAGTCTGTCCTGCCTGTGTTTTTGCATCTGACACTGGACAGCATCTAGCAGCAGATGCTTAGGGAAAGAGTAAAAGAAAACTTTACTGGCCAACCTGGTAAGAAAAGCATTAAAGTAGGAAAGATGAGGTGGATGAAGTGGTGGACGTGGCGGGCATGCCAATGGCCTGGGGTGATGAGAACAGAAGGACCATGGCAAACAGCAATGCAAGGCTGAAATAGACTCGCCTGAACTGCGTAAGCACAGGAAATATAAAGTGCCTGCTAAACAACCCCTGTGTGGAAAGCTCTCATGCCCTTTCTAGGCAATCAGCACGCTTGGGTGCCTCTCTAAAATGCCCCAACACTAAATTCCACAGGAGCAGAAACAAACAGGAGGAATGTGTGTATTTTTGTGCACTTACAGGGCTGTAACCTCATCGGGGTTATGGAGACACATTAGGATAGCTCACACAACTGGAGTCCTGAAGTGGAGGGGTGCAAGCTCTCTGGGAAGGACAGCCTGGGAAGGCAAGGAAGAGGAGTCGTCCTTTATGTGAAACAAGATGGGAAGCAAGGAGCTTGTCTGTGAGGATGGCAGGGAGCCTGCTCAGAGCTTGTAGGAGAGGACTGACAGGTCAACCAATATGAGTTGCTATACTGAGTCCTGTAGGCCATCTGATTAGGAAAAAGTAGGTGAGACCTTCAGACAACTGGAAGTAGCCTCACATTGACACACACTGGTCCTCATGGCAGATGTGAACCACCCTGATACTTGCTAATATGCAGCATGAAGCAACAGGCAGAGGTGATTGAGGAGCCAAAGAGAGAAGATGCTTGGCTGGATGTCATACCTGTAAAAGCCAGTTGGAAATATGAAGGTCAGAAGGAGCCTTGGTTGCATCGACCATGATACAGTGGAGTTCAGGAGTCTGAAATGAGGGAGTAGAGCAAGAAACAGCATCACAGCCTCGGACTTCAGGAAAAGAGGCTTTGGCCTCTTTAGGGATCTACTTGGAAGAAGCATATGGTACCCCATAGCTCTGGAGAAAAGAACAGTACAAGGTTGATCTTCCAGGATCATCTTCTCCAAGCTCTAGTTCGATCCATCCCAACAGGCAGGCAGCCTGCATGGAGGTGAACAAGTAGCTCCTGATAAACTCAGACATTAAAAGGAAGTCTACAAGAGCTGGAAGCAGAGACAGGTGGCCCAGGAGGAATGCAGAGACACTATCCAGTTGTGCAGGAGTAGGGTTAGGAAAGCCAAAGCCCACCTGGAGTTTAATCTGGCAAAGGATGTGAAGGGTAACAAGAAAGGATTTTACAAGTACAGCAGCAGCAAAAGAAAGACTAAGGAAAGTGTGGGCACAGAAAAGGCCAAGGTACTCAATGCCTACTTTGCTTCAGTTTTTTTCTGCTAAGGCTGGCATTTAGGAATCCTAGACGCCTGAGACCAGAGGGAAAGTCTGGAGCAAAGAAGACTTATCTTTATTGGAGGATGATCAGGTTAAGGAACACATAAACAGATGAGATGTAAACAAGTCTGTGGAGCCTCGTAGATTACACCCATGAATGTTGATGGAACTGACTTATGTCACTGTGCGGCCACTCAACTCTTTGGAAGGTTGTGGGAATTGGGGAACGTTCTGGAAAGTGGGGAAAAAAAAATAAAATATCACTCCTGTCTTCCAAAAGGGCAAGGAGGAGGATCTAAGGAACTCCAGGTTGGTCAGCTTCACCTTGATCCTTGGGAAGGTGATGGATCAGCTAATCCTGGAAATTATTTCCATGTACAGGAAGGACAAAAAGATGATCTAGAATAGTCAGCATGGATTTACAGAGGGGAAATCATACTTAAGCAACCTGACAGCCTAATAAAATGATGAGATTGGCTTGATGGACGAAGGGAGAGCAGTGGATGTTGTTTACTTTTACTTTAGTCAGGCTTTTGACATTATCCTATAACATCCTCGTACAGAAGCAGATGAATTAAAGGTTAGACAAGTGAAAAGGATGGAAAAATGGCTGCATGCTCCAAGTCAGTGGTGTAAAGTCCAGTTGGAGACCCGTCACTAGTGTAGTACCCCAGGAGTGGATACTGAACTCAGTACTGTATAACATCTGCATTCTGACTTGGAGGGTGAGATGGAGTGCACTGTCAGGAAATTTGTGGGTGATAAAAAAACCTGGGAGGAGTGGTTGATACACTAGTTTGGTGTGATGTCATTTAGATGGGCCTTGATAGGCTAGAGGAGGAAGCAGAAGGTGCCATCTAAGGAGGAAAAATCCCATGCACCAGTCCAGGTTGGGGGCTGACCAACTGGAAAGCTGCTTGGCAGAGAGGACCTGGGGGTTCTGCTGGATATCAAGCTGACCATAAGCTAGGAATGCGCTCTCATGGCAAAGACAGACAACATCATCCTGGGCTGCATTATGATGCTGGAAGGTCTAGGAAGGTGATCCTTCCACTCTGCTCAGCGCTAATGAGGACACATCTGGAATGTGAGGTCCAGTTCCAGCTCCCCAGTACAAAAGAGATAGGGACTTCGTAGAGTGAGTCCAGCACAGGACCACAAAGATGATTGACTGTCATATGAGGAAAGACTGAGAGCTGGGACTGTTCAGCCCGGAGAAGAGAAGGCTGAGAGGGGGATATTATCAATGTACATGAATACCTCATGGGAGACAATGAAGAAGAGGAATCTAGGCAGAGCAAGAGGCAGGGGACACAAATAAGAGCACATAGAAATCCATGCGAACACCAGAAAACACTTCTTTTCTACTGGGATAGTTGAACACTGAAACAGGTTGCCTAGCTCAGAGCTCTGCTTGGAGCTATTCAAAACCCATCTGGACATGGTCCTGGACAACCTGCTCAAGTAACCTTGCTTGAGAAGGGATCTGGACTAGATGATCTCAAGAGGTCCTTTCCAGCTTCAATTGCTCTATGGTTCTGTAACTTCCCTGATAGACTTTTCCATCTTCCAGCAATGTTATTATGAGGCTTCCTGTGCAGGTTATGCTTAAAGAACACGTTTGTGTTTTGACTAGAAATTGCTTTCATGTTGTTAGATGTATCTAAAGGGCCATGTTTATGGATTTCTACACATAATACTTCTATTAAGATTGCTTGTTGAATGAGACACAGGATAATGATAGACTTAACACCCCAAAACTTATCAAAACTTTCGTTGCTATTATCAATTAATTTGCACTAAAGCTGCTGGAGACTTTCTCAACAAGATCCTGTTGTTTCAGATAACGAGTTGGAAGCCCTTGTAAATTAAACAGTACCACATGTTTCCAAGGACAAGAACTTGACAAAGCCATACAGCCTAATTGTTAGAATGGCCTTTGTCATGCTTGTGCATGTGCCACCATAGGTTGGGATTTGACGTGTGATTCTGCTGTGATCTCTCCCCACAAGGTTTTTTGGACATGGTAGCTTCTGTTGTGGAGGTTAAGAGAATAACTACGGTGAGAACTACAGTGCAGTATTAATGTTGGCACAGGCTGTTCTGTGCCGCTTGCTCTCAGTGCCAGGGAACAGCCTCTGGCATAATTAATTTATTAATATTGCTATAGTGACAGAAATGTTCTCTGGCCAGTAGTGCCTGCATATTTTTTGGAAGTACATAACAGGGAGGTGTGGGATACTCAGTCTTTTAGTCCATTTCCAGAACAAGACTGGTTATCTATTGAGAAATACCTGGGGAATGAAAAATGAGATAATTCTTGGAGAAGACGTCTATCTCAGTAAAACTCCGTTTTCATTTTTCAGTAGGTATGAATATCTATCCAGCTAGCTGAAGTTATTTTTTGCCTACAGAGAGTTTCTGTTTCCTAGAGAACCTGTGTTAAACAAATTATTTCCTTTCGAGGCTTAATAAAGGATACTTTAAACACATGCTGTGTAAACTTGAAAAGGTGCGCTATGTTGCCATTGAATCTTACAAAATGTAGGATGTGTAATGTTGTAACTGAGCTGCTTGAGGCTTTGCATTGCTTAAAAATTGTATGGCAGCCCACAGCCACTGTGGCCACCTGCAAAGGCGATGCCTGTCAATAGCAGGCTTTGGCAGGTAAAAGCAGCGGTGCTGACAAGGGCAGGTATACTTAAAGGAGAGATTTATCATCTGAATGGCAGTGAGAGACAGTGAATGGGTTTGTTCTCAAGCTTGATTTATGTGCCACTGTATCTTGCTTGGCACCTTACTGTTGTAATGAATTATTCCCTTATAGCTGCTTAGAAGACCTTAGAAATTCCTTTAAGATATGCAGGCGTGTATTGGCTCTGTATTTAGTCTCACACTTAGGTAGTCATACCGTACTTTTGATAAACACGAGCAAATTAGCAGGACTTCTCCATGAAAGGTAACCTTCATCACTGAGGCAGAAAACACCTTCTGGTTACCTATCAGATGTCTTAAAGACAATATCCAAAATAATGGCAGGCTGCTTTTGTTTGTTGTGGCACATATGACACGTAGTATGCGAAAGTAGCTGAACAATTTGTAGCACTGTGTGTTGCAAAGCAAAGGGGTGTAGAAACTTCATGCATCCAGAAGCTTCAGAGGGGTGTATAGAAAGCTTCATCTGCTTTTCATATATGATTTATCATGATCTATAGCTGAGCAACCAAGCAATACTTTCCAATATTTATGGCTGAATTTAATCTGATCTAAGATAAGGCAGGATAAGCCTATATCCAGTATATTATCCAGTACATTAAAAACAATGAGTCAGAAAAGCCCTCCCTGAGAAACAGTGAATAAATTTGTGCTGGTAGTATTTTTGTAACTGTGATGCATCTAGAAATAGAAGTGAGATAGTGCTTGCTAGCAGAGATAGAATCTTCTACTGGGATGACACAGGTATTTTGGGAAAAAAAAAAAACAAACAAAAAAACCTAACAAACCACAAACAAAAGGAATATTTTGGGCAATAATTAAAAGCTTTCCTGTTTTTTCCAGATGCATGAACTGCTCTAATAATTTGTTATTAGGCAAACCGGTACTCAAATATATTTTTTTGTTAGTGTAAGCTTATTTTTTTCATTTATTTCCATTCTTAAAAAAGATGCTGATCCTGCCTAAATAAATGGGTACAATAGAGCCTTACTGTAAAGCAGCCTGCCTTCCAGTATACCTGCAGTGATGGACTTGTTGCAGACAACGTCATTCTTTATAGGGCATCCATCTGAGCACTCCCTTGCTCAGGGGGCAGGCATATGCTGGGGAGTGGGCTTCTGGGGTTGCAACTGATGCAGCTGAGCTTTGCTTCTGGAGCTGGCTGGACTAGGAACCTGTTTTGCTGGACTAAATTCAGATAGATAGACACAAAAATAATTTTAGAGATTTCCACTAGTAAAAGACAGAGATGAGTCAAAGATGCTTGTCTTACAGCTTGTCCTCAGTGCATGTACTTCCCCACAACTTGAGGACCTGGCTCTCAGTCAGTAAGTTATCAGCCCTTATTTGAAAAGACTCCAAAAGCTTGCTGCTGAAGCCAAGGACATCAAATACCCACCCTAACAGACTTACTGCTCAGACATGGAGGACACCATGAGCTGTGGGTTCAAACTTGACTCTACATGTAATGCATGCTGTACCCAGGCCTTCACACTGATGAAGGCAGCCCTCAGGCAAGCTGTCTACCTCTTCATCTCCTGTACAGCTGTATTTAAGCACTGGCATGGTGCTCTGGACTTGTCAACATGAGTTCATTCCCTCCTACAGAATCTGCAATACAGTCTGTCTGATCATGACGCAATTAAGAAATGTGGAGGTTTGTATGGAACAGGTGACAATAAGAGCAGCATGTTGTATCTTCATTTGGTGTTTACGGCCTTTGTGGATACCATGAAATAAATCTTCTAGATATTCTTCTAAGACTGTAAATAAATAGGGATGGAGCTAATTTTCTTTCCTGGGATCATTTGTCCATGATTTCACTTCTTTTTTTGGCACAGAAACATGTACCACATCACTTAGTATTTACTTGTACTGAAGTTGAGTTTTCAGAGTCTGGTCCAAAATTAAGATAGACGAAGTACTGCATCAAACCTTGTTGCTTTCTGATCCAAGCACAGAATGTACTTACACAAGATTATTAGTACACGTAAAACCCAAACACGACTTCTTTTTCTTCTTTTTTTTTTTTTTTTTTTTTAATATGTAGTTATACTGAACAGAGGACAGGTCTGTGTCATACTTAGTAAATACTGCCTATGTTGATTTGTGCTCAACCCACCAGCCTCATCAATATGATACAATAATTATACAAGTTTTATTAACTAATTCAGATTTTTATGATGGATCTCCTTGCTTTCTATACTCTTCTGCTTTGAAGTTTCTTCTGATCAGTCATTAGCTATTCCCACATCTATACCTGCTGAAGAATTCTGGGTTTATTTTATAAGGACATGTCTTTCTGACTCAAAACTCAGTCATTTTATTTCTCTAGTTTCACAGTTTTTATAGTACAGTCTGTCATCCAATTTAATATTTATCAGTTGTAATAACTTGACTGCCAGGGTATTTTCAACATTAATTCCGGGTGTCTGTGCACTAGATAGCCCTGCATTCATAATTACTAAGCAGACCATGCAGGCAGACATTTTGGCTGTAACTTGTTTGCTCATTTATATACAGAAGAATGGAGATGAATAGCTAATTCTGCTGCAGAGAGTTGTCTGCTCTGAATCCCAAATGCTCCATATATTCTAACTTCCAAGAGCCTGATCGAACCACTGTAACAGCCTTCCACTGGTAGATGGGATTAATTGTTCCAAATGTCCTTTTCTTTCTCCTCCCACCCAGCAATTTTCAGTAAAAGAGAATCTGAATCATGATTTAGAAAGCAAATTAAATACTTCCAGCATGGCTGATTTAAATTTCTTCTAAGGATTACACTGGAAGTGTAGTCTTGCCTGAATATCCAGAAAGGAAAGCACATGCAAAGGCAAATGTAAGCAAGCACCAGTGGAAGATCCAGATGTGCAGATTTTCCCAACCGGATTGTACCACACTGTTTTGGTCTAAGAGACTGATTTGACCCGAACAGCACATAAAATGCAGGTTTATGCCCAGTTGTTCAATATGGAAGCACCATCTCAGCCTCAATTTTATAAGAACTATGCAAAATGGAAATGAAAACTCAATCTTCTGATTGTCTGTAGTTGCAACTATAAGGAAATGTAAGAGGAAGAGATGAGTTTTGTTCATGTAGGAAGCGTTCAGTTCATGCTCATGTTTCTTTTCATCTGCCAACATGCTTTAGGGTTGGATTAGTGACAGATTTTCCTCCAAGAATCTAAGCTCTGCTGTAGATTTCCCAAGCAGTGTAGCCATTGTAACCGTGAGAAAAGAGGATGCCGGTGACTGTGCCCTGGGATCTGTACACAGTGACTGTACCTGAGCTTGTGTGTGCTGGAGTAACTAGAACACTTTTAAAGCCAGAAGTTATTTCAGTTTCGTTATGGTGAGTTTGCAGTGTCTCACATATGCTTTAGTAGGAATTGTGCTTTCAGTGTGACCAGAAGTACAAGGAATGCAGGTTGATTGAGCACACTGAGGGCAGCAATGTTTGATGAATGGCGAGATAATAATGGTTGCTAAGGCCTCCCAATGTTTTTCTGCTTCCCACAAACACTTCCTTTGTCTTGCCTGGGCTGAGTTTCACTTGGGTATTACTCTATGTCAGGCTACCACTGGACTCAGAAAGGAATTAAATGTTGATTGATGTTTGCACTAAGCTGTAAGAAAGTATCTTGGTAGCAGAAGAACAAGTTGGGTTTTTGTCAGTCTCTGGGAGGAGGCTGGAAGGAGGTTATGGAAGTTATGGAGGTTTCTAGAAAGATTTCCTTCTAATTTTTCCTGCACTGAGAGTTTGTAATGTCATGGGTCTAATGTGAAGTGTTCCCAGTAGTCCAGAAGTTTGACTGTGAATTTCCTCTTAGCGATAGCGACACTTTTCTCACACTATACACAATTAAAAGGAATTGAAGGGATTGTTGGTGAGTGGCATCTCCCCTGATTTAGTCTCTATCAACTCACCTTTCCTTCCCGTTCCTCCTTCTATTGCATGGTTTGACTGTGAAAAAAAAAGTCACTCCAGACCTGGTGTGCTTTTTTCTCTTTTTTTTTTTTTTTCACTTTCCCATCACTCTTCAAAGATTGTATGTATGAGCTGACTTGTGATTTGGTTGGTGCTTGTGTTTTAGTGTCAGGTTTTTTTCCCCAAGATGGTGCTATTATATCACTTTCTTAGGAGTATGGGATTCTTCTTTCACACCTGGGTACTATGTATTGTTGCCAGGCATCCACCTATGTTTTAAAAATATACAGTTTATTTTAAAAATGGTTTCTTTCTCCTGTACTTCTCTCCTAGAAGAAGAGGAAAAATTTCATTGAAGAAGCATGACAGATAGATTTATTGCAGAACATTATCTATTTTTCTGCAGTTGCAATTTTTATTTGTGTGTGTGTGTGTGGATTGGCTTTTTTTAATGCTTTATGCATTTGAATCGGGTCAAAATCAGGAGGTAGAAATACATCTGGTGCAACTGGCAATAGAATAGCCTACATAACTCTGTGGAATGTGGGTACAGAAGCTTAAATGAGACTTCTAAAACACAGAGGTTGTTTTTTTCCTGCTATTTCATATATAGCAAAACTACAATGGTCAGACATAATGTCCTGTGAGCTGCTGATGCTTTAGTGGATCTTATATTTTCCACACTAGAGAATAAATTGAAAACCGTATTCTACAAGGATATGAATCTGATTGAAAATGTTAAAACTTTTCCAACATCAGTTCCTTATGTTTATGGAGATTTTGATAGAATAGGGAGTTGATTACTTATCCATTGCTGGAGAAGACTTATTTTCTCTTGCCAGATATTTTAATTAATTTTAGAAAATAGTAGAGTAAGCTTTGCTTTTTTTCATTCTAATTGTTTTAAACCAATTGTAAGAATGTATGACCCCTGTTTCGAAATAGAGCTTAGAGAGTAATTTTATTTCCAGATATGATGTTTTCTCTTCTGCCCCTAAATGTGAATTACATAGTTTTTGAAGTTTCTCAATTCTGACAAGCAGTTTAGAACTTCTGTAATTAATCTTTCTGAGTTCTTGGTTTCTGGAATAATAACAATTTGATTTGCCTATTTTTGTTAAATAAAAAAGTTATATGATTAAATGATGAAAATTGATTCCATTTATAGACTAGACTTTATGTGATCTGAAAATATAAAGGTTGGTTGTCTGAGTAACCAAAGATGCAAAGAAGTGTTTTTCTTTTGAGGAATATATGCTTCCTACATACACTAACCTCTTATGCTATTAAAAATTAGTCTGCTAAATGTCCAGAAAGCAATTTCCTACTTTCATTTTGTAGAGTGTAACGTGACGAAGAAGTGCATAATTTCTGGAGATGTCAGCAAAGATATTATGTGTGCATGTATATGTACATTGCCAAGTTTTTGGTGTTTAATGTACCAAAGCTGAAGGAGGCATTACCACTGTGAAGTTGGTGCAGTTTGGTGGGAAAGTGTTGGCCAGTGAGCGCTCCTGGGATGTTGGTGGAGCAGAGGAGCAGGAGGCTCAGTGAGCCCACAGACATCACTTGAGTTAGGGCACAGAGTGGCATGAAAGCATTATGACCTCAGGCTGGTGGCTGAGCTCTGAAAATAGGGGATGTCCTTCTGGACTGGAGTCAGTGTTGCTCTGGAGCTGCTGGTCATACAGATCCTTTAATTCAAGGATCTATCAGAGACTGCAGCTTTAAGGCAGCTCTTCTGGCAAAGGTATTTAAGCAACTGTGTGGCAATACCGAGGCCCTGACTCCCATTGCGGCCCAAGTGTGTTAGGCCTCTCTGACATCAGTTTGTATGTCCTGTAAGTGAAAATATAGGCTTCTGGTACCTCTGGAACAGCAGGGTCAAACCTAAGTCAACAGATGTAGTTCAGCTTTTCATTCCTTGGTGGAAATGCTCTTTGTATTTACTTTTACAATAGACCCTTAAAACCAAACTTCAGTATGCTTTGTGTAGACACTAAAATGAGGCAACAATATATTTTTTTTCATGTCCTATGCCATGCAGTTTATATTCTGCCCTATGATTTAAAGGCCATGATGGTTCAGTGGTGTTATGTGAAAATTAAAGTGCCTTGGGCCAGGAAGCGTGATCTCTCTATAAAACATTATTGTAGAATACCCTGCTTAATTGAGACATAGTAAACTGGGGACTTCTTCACTGGAACATTTCATACAAAATTGATTTATCCTGATGGTAGAGACTGTAGCTTAAGGGGGTTTAGTATGGGCCTAAATTTCACTACTGCTGTGTAGTCATATCATGTCACGAATGATGTTTAAAAAAGTATGTATTTCATCACTTTGTTATTTTCTGTTCTGTTTTGGTTTTGTGGTTTGTTTTTTTTAAAAAATTGAAACCTTACCGAGTAAAGCATGGCTACTGAATAGCAACTCCTTCCTTTTAAACCTGAGAGTAACCAACACTTACAAGCTCAACCAATTTACATTCACTGCAGATGGCTCAAATCTATCCTTGTTCTGAAGTTTAAGAAGATAAGTTAGAAATGAACATATTTCAGGACATTAGGGCTTGTTTTCAAGTTTTTCCTGTGCTGTGAATCTGACCAGTATACATACATAAAGAGATTACAGTTTGTATCTTGTATTACAATAGGCTGAAAATATGTGTTGTATCAGTGACCAAGATTTTGTTTTAATTGTACTTGAACATCTGAAAGTTTGAGTCTCTGAAGTCTTTTTCAGCACTGTATTTAATGTTAGAAATGCACCAGTGTTGTTTTTCATTAAAAAAAACAACATTTCAAAATACTTGTACATTTTCAATTCTGAAACTCTGAAAGCCTTTAATTATGTTTTGCTTGAGATTAGACCTTGAAGAGTTTATCAGCTTTTAGATACCAGAAGGAAATGATGTGTTTGTGGCTTAACCAAAAGCAAGCCATCTGTAGAATTGTTCTGAACTCCAAAATGAGGATCATCGTAGTTTGGTATTAGCTGAAAACTATAAATCTGATAGAAATTAATGATAAATACAGAAGTTAATGATAAATTCTGCCTGTTATGCAGGAGAGGCATCTCTTCTGTACCACTATAACTGTCACAGGTGGATGTGGTTGCACTTTGTATGTGTTCTCTGTCAGACCTCATGGGGCTGATTGTGACAATCACTCTCTTTTTTTGGTGCCCTCAGTAGAGGTTAAAAGGAAAAGTGAGTTCTGGAGACCTTGCAAAATTGGATATTATTTTTATAAATGTCTTGAAGACGTTGATCAGAGTTCAAAGGTAGAACGGCTTGTAGAACTTAGTCATTGATCAGTAGGATTACCTTTTAGAAAGTTCTGACATTAAGCATATTTATGTCACTTTAACTGTCCTACATTCTTTGGTAAGAGTTTATTATTACATGTATAAAGGCTGCATTTTACATTAGATTGTGCAAATTATAATGCAATGAATATAAAACTTGAGTTTTATGTGTTCTTTTTAAAATGCAAAAATGCTATATTAAAATCTTCATATTTCTGCCTCATCAAAATTAAATACCTATTTAGAAACCTTCTAAAGCTCCATTCTGTATTATTTGCAATAGGAAAAAGGTAAAATCATGGTGAATATGCTGTGTCCATTACAGAAGAAATTTCATTCCTTAATTCCATCATGTTACATTTTTTCCCAAAATGATAAATTTGTCTTAAAAATTAAAAAAAAATACTTGCAATAGGTGAAGAATAATAGAAGAAAAATATGCAGTATTAAGACAGACAAGGTGTCCCAATACCTTTCTTCTCTGATTTTATCATTTTGCTCTGCTGATGAGAGAGTTGTCTGTGAATATGGCTGTGTAGATAAGAGTTACACACTGCCTATTAACTTCTCATTTTGTTTCAGAAGTTGTAAAGGTTTGATTTTCCCTGTGGGGAAAAAAGTACCATCCCAGTGTCTGAAATTTCACAGAAACTTCATCTAAAATTATGATTCTTGTTTAGAAACTGCTGAAGTGAACAAAGAGTTTGGCTATATTGGCAGATTACATAATTAAGTAAATTTATATTAAAATGTATCATTAATCTTGTACGTATTTGGTATATTAGTGATAACATTAAAGTTGATTTAGGCATTGGCTGATTATTAGTTGGCTCAGTAAGTTCCTGTGTTTTACATGTAGGGTTTTGTGATGTGTTTGTTATTCTGTTGTACTGACTCAGCCACTACCTGTGTTAAGGCATCCCAGCTTCATCTGGATACACACCCTTCTCCTTTTCAAGTCCCTAATGTAGCATTTTCTTTCACTTTCTTATACTTTGAAATCAGAGTATTTCACTAAAACTTATGACCTTCATTCCATGGTGTCTGAACTCCCGTTCTGGCACATTTAGTTTGCCTGCCTTATTAGGAGCTTCCACTCTGTTTACAGTGAATTGGGACTTCTCGAGATGAACAGGGAGATTTGATGTGCTGATCAGCCTGGCTGCAAATTCCATTATCATTTCCTTTTTATTTTTTAATCTTTTTGTCAAGGTCACTGTAAATAACACTTGTGTTTGACCTTTTTCTTTACCTGTAAGTAGGGATTTTTTTTATTTGACTAGGCTTCCCTAAAGCAGCTGTCAGCCTAGTTTAACCCCAAGAGGTCTGTTTTGAAATGTCGAATATTGCTTTTAGTTCCTTTACTTCTTGAGGAAGCTTGCCAGCAGTTATGAATGCAAAGAGGTAATCTTTCTTGTACATTATTACCATGCATACTGTCTTTAATAATATTTATATCAACACTGTCAAACATAATGGATTAGTAGTTGGGCATTTTTTTTTTTCATATATAGGTAAACAGAATTTACCCACAGGCTTTCATGAAAGCTTCTTAGCTATAATGAGGCTGAAATACGACCAGCAGCACCCCTAGTTTTTAATGTATAAAGAATACTGGATGGTTACTAGAAGTGCTCTGACTTAAAAACTGACTTAAAAAGGTTAGCAGCTTACTTAGAAATGAAAAAGTAGGCCCAGCAAAATCATTCAGCCATGTTGTGCTGAATTATAGTGAATAATCTATTGGGGGGAGATCAAACACACCCGGTTTTTTTTCTCCTTTCTATATCTCAAGTTTAATTTTTGTGTGACAGCTCTATCTGGCAGCCTCACTTACCATCAGTGCAATCTGTCATTCTAGATTATTTCAATTAAGTTCTCTTTCTTGTTTTGCATTTACTGAGGAGTCATAATGGCACACTCCCAAATCAGCAGTCAAGAAGAGTAATCCTCTCTATTTGTATGTTGTTAAAAGAAAAGGGAAAGAAGAAGGTGGTTTCTTTATCCTCTCTGTCCTGGAGTCCTTCTCTGGAGTAGTTACAGAATTAGAAGATTTGCTTTGAAGATTTGACTGTGAAGACTTAGTTACAGAATGTGAAGGCTTAATTTGGGGGCTTTTATGAGTTATGAAAATCTTTGAAATGCATTCTGTGCACCTTGGTTGCTTGTAGATCCCTTTCACTTTGCATAAACTCACTTCTGTCTGGTAGCTGAAGAATGAAAAGATTTTTCTTGCACTCATTGCTTCAGTGAAGAAGTTGGACTTCTTTATAAAAGCACAGCAGCTTTCTAAGCTTCCCTGTATTCAGGTCTCCAGGGAAGAGAATTCATACCCAGAATGGGAAACTGGAAACAGCTTATTGTGCTGACTCACAGATTGCTTCTCCTTGTGCCCCTGAACTCAGAGAAACTCAGGTTTCTAACTGTTGCTGTGTTGCCCTTTGCTGAAGTCAACTCTGCAACGTGCTTCTGAGCACAGAGAGCTGTACCCACCAGAATGATAGAGTAGTTTATGTCCCTGAACACAACTGTGGATTAACTAAGCAGCTGCAATATTGAGTACTCACTTTGGATCTACTAACTGGTATGTTGCTACTTTCACGTGATATTTCATTTCCACCTGAGAAAGGCTGTGTTGTGCTGAAGAGGCGATACATGAAATGCTAGATTGATGTGGTACCACCAGAAGGGCTGACTTTGGTTCAGTAGCCCGCCCATGTAAACTGTGAAAAGGAAGGAAATGAGTAGATAATTCAGAGCCCTTTATGTGACCTGCTCATCCACTCAACTGCTGAAGGAATGAGGAAGATTAAGTTCAAAGGAGAAACAAATGGGGTTTACTTCTGTTGTAAGTGCTTATCTCCATGCACTCATAACTGTACTGAATTACTAGGAGTTAGGTACAGAGATGCTGAAGCAGAGGCTTTGGTATTTCAGCTGTTTGTTCATGCCAAGTCCATCTCTACCCAGAGGTTACAATAGCCACATTAAATCTGGGTTCTGTCTTCTCACCATGTTATCAGGGTACCCACACAGCATTTACAGAGAGACATGCCCATGTCGGAGTAAGCCTCCAGCATTGCACTAGACCAGATTATTTTTAGTCAGGATCTTCCCTAAACTAACCAGCACCTTAGAAACTATTTCCATGGTGTTTCTCCTCCCCCATTCATTTTTTTAACATTTGTATTGGACGAATTGTTCATATTGGATTGGAGACGGCAGTTCCTTTTTCTTGCTGGATGAGAAATGCAGTTGGACCTCAGCACAGGTCTGTGCTGTTTGCTGCAGACCTCAACTAGGCAGGAGCCAACAGGTCACAGTTCATGGGGTTAGCATGAAGCCTTTCAAAAGCAGGATGAGTAGGAATTGTTCGTTCTATTTTTCAGAGGACACTTTTGGCCCAAATGAGTTTATTGTGCGTTTGCAGTTCAGTACATCTTCTGTTTTCTCTTGTTATGTCTTTAGTTGCAACAGGACTTATTGAATGTATGTATAGAAGATAATGAAAAGCTGTATTTCAGCTCATCTTTAAAGGCCTCAGCACAGTTTGCTATCCTAAATGGAGTTGCTCAGATCACAAAAAGAAAAAATGCCTTTTGTGTGAAAAAACAAGGTGTACTTCAGATCCTGCCCCAGTAAGTGTGAGAAATTCCTGCTTTGGAGGAGAGCCAGTAATTCAGATTTCTAACAAAAACAACTCACATGATTTCCTTCTTGAAGGACCTAGGGCAGGCAAGTGGCCAAACACACTGCCTCCCTAAGCCGTACCACCAGCCCATGCTACATCTGTGAGAGCCAACTTGATGAAGGCCTCCTTCCAGGAAGGAAATGCCAGTGACTTGGTGGGGTCCTAAATCTCTATTCCAGGAAAAGGCAAGGCCCAGCTGGTGGTGCATTTGGGACCACTGGCGTAACCAGTTGATGGTAATCCCAGCCTTTACTGCTGCCTTGCTCCCTCTGATGGTGTGGTTTCCCTGTGTCCAAGGAGCCTCAGCACAGGCCTGCCCTGGATTTGCTTGTGGGAGGCAGTTGACTCTTCAGCCACCGTCTAGTACATATTAATAATTTGTGAGCTTCCTTTGCTCATGAAAACCTGCTCAAGCCAACAGACTGGGCCACTGAACCTCCTTCCCCTTACACATTTCCTGGGAGCATCTCTGCTGAAGCCAGCATCACCCTGATGGGAAAAGGTTGCCAGAAAAAAATACTGGTTGCAAAAATTCCATTCAATACAATTTGTAGCAGCACAACTACACGTTAAGGGAGGG
Organism: Baryphthengus martii; assembly: GCA_013396935.1. NCBI lineage: Eukaryota > Metazoa > Chordata > Aves > Coraciiformes > Momotidae > Baryphthengus > Baryphthengus martii. The sequence continues at coordinate 22,669 of VWZK01010627.1, forward strand.
GGCTGTCCGTGTGTACTATATGCCGTATGTGTACAGATGCAGGTTAGACATAGTTATCATCAACGTAGTGATGTTGGCTGTGTGTTTCAGGCAGTAAGGAAGGCAGAGGCTGGCATCATGCTCTGCTTTCAGAGGAGGATATTCAAGCATTCAGATGACCAGTGTTGTTGGGAGCTTCCATTTTCTTCCTTTGGGAGAGATTCTTATTTGAGATTTTTTCCTAACACAGTGAAAAGTTCAATATGTTTTTGTGTTTTTTTTAACTATTATTCATGTCCTTTTTTTCGTTCTGTAACTCATCTTGCGATATTCATAACTCCTCTTTGCAGGATCCCTTTATATCTTTCCTTCCCATCCTCTATGGCCCTTTCTTTGCCATGGCAAATTCTCACTGAGATTATTTCTGTGCAATTTTTGCTATTTGGCTGGTACCTGAAGAGCCCCGTCTCAATACAGTAGGCATGAAACTAAATGTTCATCATGAACAGAGATCCAGAAATGCTTACTGACGTCCTGAGGGAAGGAAAATAAAAGGGAACCTGTCTGGAAATCTGTGATAGAAAACTGAAAACAAACAACTGCTAGTCTGCAGCTGGGGCTTGAGGCTTATTTCCATGTCTTTATGGGATTCAAGTATAGAAGTTTGTTTTCTTCCCCATATATAGCATTCATATACAGTATATGCAGATTGCAGAAGCATTCTCATATTACACATTTAATATTCTCAGAAAGAGAGTGCTAATTGTCATTGAAAAATACACTTTCAGTGTATTCCTCCCAGTGCCTGCCTGCCTGAAGCTGAGCATAAATCTTTTTATCCTGCTAAATCTGTATTCATGTCAGTTTTATTCGCTTCGATTTTACTTCACTTTGCCTTGCTTTAGATTGCACATCGTTCCGGCAGTGGAGGAAGACTGGATTTTGAATTTTTTTTTTTTTATGTGTCAGATTTCCCTGTATCCAATTTTATCAAAAAGCTGTCACCAACTACTTCTGAAACCAGCAAACCTTTTTCTTTCTAATTACATTTTTACCATATGTTCATCCAGATGGCATATGCCAAACATTTTCTAGGGTGTTATAAAATGACCTGACTTCAGAGGATTTAACTGCTGAAGAAGCTTATGAAAAAAATAGAATTGACACTGGGGCAGAAAAATAGCCTTGGAAAGAAAGAAAAAAAAAATCTGATAAATGTTCCCAGTTATATTTTGTGCCTGTGATATTGAATTCTTAACATATACACCTGCATGACAATGGTGAAAATGTAGGGAATATTTTATTGAAGCATTAAAACTTGACTTGTTTTTGAACAACTGCAAATGAAACTTTTGTCTTTAGAACATGTCTAAAAAGAACTCTGGAGCTGTGAGCGATTCCCTGGTTTGCTGCAAAGTGGAGCAAAGAGAGTTTGTCAAGCCACCAGATTCTCTGTAGGAGCAGCAATTTTACTTAGCAATGTAATAACTATTTGGGCACTTTTTTTTCTGAAATGTCATTTTCAAGTAGAAGACAGATACAGCTGATGCATGCTTTTGTCACTTGTGGCCTAGTTCTTAATAAATCTTGTGGGATTTCTTGGAGAAAATAAAGTAACTAGAGGTATACTGAGAGGTGCCAGGACTTGAGGAGAGAGGAAGGAAGGAATCATAGAATGGTTTGTGTTGAAAGGGATCTTAAAGATCATCTAGTTCAACCCCCCTGCCACGGCCAGGGTCACCTTCTACTAGACTAGGTTGCCCAAAGCTCCATCCAACCTGCCCTTGATCATTTCCAGGGATGGGACATCCATAACCTCTCTAGGCAACCAGTTCCAGTGTCTCACCACCCTCATGGTGAAGACTTTCTTCCTTATATCTAATCTAAATCTACCTTCTTTCAGGTTATATTCATTACTCCTTATCCTATCACTACATGCTCTTGTAACAAGTTCCTCCCCAGCTTTCTTGTAGGGCCCCTTTAGGTACTGGAAGGCTGCTGTAAGGTCTCCCCAGAGCCTTCTCTTCTCCAGGCTGAACAACCCTAACTCTTTCAGCTTGTCTTCATGGGAGAGGTGTTCCAGCCCTCTGATGATCTTCACAGCTCTCCTCTGGACTTGCTCCAACAGGCCCATGTCTTTCTTGTGTTGGCGACCCCAGAGCTGAATGCCGTACTCCAGATGTGGTCTCACGAGGAGGAGAATCACCTCCCTTGACCTGCTGGCCATGCTTCTTTTGATACAGCCCAGGATATGGTTGACTTTCTGGGCTGTACTTGCACATTGTTGGCTCATGTTGAGCTTTTCATCAACCAGCACCCCCAAGTCTTTCTCCGTAAGGCTAATCTCAATCCATACTCTGCCCAGCCTGTATTTGTGCTTGAGGTTGTCCCCAACACATGTGCAGGAATATTATTTTTCGTATTTGGCTACTAGTTAGGATAAATAAATGAGCATCAGTTTTTCATCTTCTGGAGTTCGTGTATTTGTTCTCACCTATGACAGTTTCCTTTGAACTGTCATCACTGTTTTGTTAGTTTTTCCAGATTATCAATGGAAAAACTGTAAAATACCATCATGTTATTATCAGTTTCTGTAATACCGTCTCAAGTCTCAAGCAATTTTTCTTAGAGCTAATGCCTGAAGACATGAGATTGAGTGAGAATCGAATCTACTTTCTTTTGCTGCTGCACTAGCTTTTATGACTTTCAGTTGCATAGGAAATTTTGAGTCTGCAACCCGAGGCTCTTAATAGGATATGAACCAAGATGTAGCTTCTGGGCAGAGTGGATGAGGTCTTCTGGTCTCAGGAATTCATGGACAATTGCAAATGAATGTTTTTTTGGTATCCTTAACTTGTATAGGTCTTTTTGAAAATCAAAACTGCAGTCAACAAAGCAGATCCTTCACCTCCTCTGAGTTAATGAGACATGATTTTAACAGCGTTCAACAATTTGAAGTAGTTTTGTTGTTTCTAAATTAAACATTTGATAAAAAGGCCTTATCTCTGTCCTCCTTGCCGACTTCTATTCATCAGCCCATGAGTGGTTTGACATTTCCATAGACTCTTCTCCATCACTGCCTAGGATTATATCTACTGTATCTCAAGTCAAAACAGATTCTGTTTTGTAGTTAAATCAATCTGTATAGCAGAGACATTGTAATTATTTAAAAGCTGAGGGTTAAAACCCTCAAAATTGAGAACTGGTGTTAACCTTTGAAGTAATTGAAACTAGCTGTAATACAGAAATACAAAATGAAACACCAAAACGCAGCCTGTTTCCACACTGTCATGATATGATGCAACAGATATTTGATTATGGTTAGAATGTTTTTAGTGTTTGTGGGCATGCAGCTGTATTAAACTCATCTTAAGGTATCACCTTTTCTGCTCATTTTTTTGGATGTCATTGCAGAATGGAGTGAAAGTTGTTTGAGTGCCTTTGATACATATTTCCAAAATAATGTTTCTCGTAATCAGGGTCACTGGATTCATGCTGTAGTTTTCAGTTTCTTGGAAGAGTTAGACCCCTAAGCATTTTCCTATGGAAATGCAAACTCCTGCATAACAAATTTCAGCCTGCTGAGGACAGGCTTTCTTAGCTGCCATAGAATAACCTCTCAGAATTAGTCTGCTAATCCCCAAGTGTCAGAGTATGACATGTCAAAATCCAAAGGCTGAAAAAGCATTGTGCTAAGATACTTTGCTTTTAATTACTAATATGCTTTATTAAGTCAAGCTCTCATTTTAATGACACTCTTTGTTTAGATATTCCTTGGGTTATTCAGTGTGTAATTTGAGTAAGGAAAATGTTAAGAAGGTTTACGTTGAAAGTATTACCAGGTTAATCATTATGAAGTTAATGATAAGAAGATTCAAAGTGCCAGCCTTAAGCCATACCTCTCTGACTTTCCCAAGGGTGAATTCAGGTATGCACTTGTTACGTTAGGCTCCACATAACATCCTGGGCAGCTGAATTGTGTTTGCAGGTGCTGGCTGCCCTATCACAGCTGGTCAATGTTCCCCAAGGTATTTTTTTTTCTAATTTTCTTCCCTCTTAGGCCCCTTTATGAATGAGTGTGCACATTAATTTTATGCCACCGTGCAGGGCTTCCATTCTGCTCTGTGGATCAGTGCATGCACGCTCAGGTGCCTTCTCTCTTGTTTCCCCCGTTACCTTTTTGTCTGAGTAGAGTAGTTGCCACAGACAGCTTTTGAGAGTAAGTACTTGGAATTGCACTTCTGCTATGATTTTCCATAGCTGGTAGTTTATCTCTCAGAAGAGGCTGGTATATAAAATCTCGATTCAAGAAATTCTCTAAGAATTACTCTCCTTTATAATGGCAGCTGTCTCCCACTGCTCACAATAAGAGTACATTAGAGAAGGTAGCCTTTTGGAAAGTAGAGACCCATCTCAGTCATTGAAAATGGCAGGAAATAGGTATCCGTTTTTGAAAAGGTCACCTAAGGACAGCTTGTGTTTGTGTATGTGGAAAGAATGGTTCATACTTGGAATCCTAGCCTTTTTCCTTTACTTCCATTTTTTTGCTTCAGAAAAGTAAATCTTTGGGTATAATCTATGCACAACACCATCTACACGCAATTTTTAATGTGTTTGAAGCAAGCAGGAAGTTTGCGGTTTTGGAGTTACAAGATGTTTCACTGTTTAAGTGATGCTCTGTGTAAGCTTCCCCAGGGTGGCTGTTTTGAGTCCATGTTTCTTAGATTCTAGTTTAGAACTCTTAGCACAGCTATTCTTCAGGAGAATTTTCCATAGTTGAGATGGAGATCAAATACCTCCAATTAATGCAAAATTCAAATTAGTCCTGAACTATGATCTTACAACTTAAATCTCAATAATCAACTAGCCACAGGAGGAAGCAAGTTTGTCAATGTACCATCACACAAAGCTTTGCGTATTTATCTAATCTCTTCTGGGATCATATTCATCTATCTTGCTGCTCTCTTGAAATATGCTTTCAACATACTGAATGATACAAGAATATCTGATGCAGCAAGCTGTGGAAGCGTAAGATGCAGAATCTTTTTAGTTTGATGTATTTGAAGGTGAATAGCCTTAAAAATCAATAAAGCCTGCTGTGCCACTCAGAATCATGATGGACTGTTCCTCGCCGATTCCTTTGCTTAGACTTTGAGTAAGTGATGCTGTGCTGCTACAGATTCTCAGTACCAGATGCTGCAATGGTTAGAGCAGGGCATCCAGTAGTAGAGCTGCTCTTTTGAGCAAATCTCTATGTCTGCTCTTGGAACTACTTATCTGAAGTGCAGCCTTTGGTGGGCTTTTGGGGCGGGTTGTTTGGGGTTTTTCTTCTTCATGATTTAGTTTTCAAATCAGACTACACAAGTGCTCGAAGAAAGAGGCTATACAATGGCAGGAAGTAATTCTTAAAGGCTCTAGTGGTGTTTTCAAGATACTTGTAAATACAGCATTCCTCTTTAGAGACAGCATCAGCTTGTAGTGCCCCATTTACGAAAATGGAAACAGCTATTAGGAAGAAATTATTAAATAGAACATTTTAAGTTTGTGGGAAGTTTGCTAAGGCTGTCACCTAAACGAGGTGACAAATGAGGAGTTTTGTATTCTCTATCAAAGCAAAGTTCACGAGTTGAAATAGTTTTTGACATACTAATGACACTCCAGAAAGAGTCCCATTTGAAAGACAAAATGTTTGAATATCTGGAAGCCCAAATCATAAATAGGAGTTCATGGGGTGGAGGTAGGCTGAGAGATCTTTGAGATAGATTTCATGAAGAGTCTGCATAAAATTCTCTGGATTGTCTAACCGTTCTTTTGAATAAATATAATAGAAAATTATCTAAAATTGACAAAAACTAGAGAAACAGAAAGAGAAGGAGAGTGAATTATCAGACATGATGCTCTAACTGGTATAACAAAATATATTTTCTTTGCTGAATTCACCTTATGCAGATACTAAGAGAGCACAGATATTTCTCCTATTTTTGTAAGGAAGTGGCTTCTGTTACCTCTGATTGTATGCAAAAAAAGGCAGCACGTTACTCTGAGGTGGACTGAGTCTAGTGATAGGGATAGAGACTTTCTTTAAAGAAAAGCCCTAGAAAAATCCAGTTGCAGGAATAAACTCTCACTGAGCGTTTACTGAGTTTTTGCTGCTCTTCCATGTATCAGCCATAGAAGCAGACAATGAGGAGCTTGGAATTGATGTCATGCCCAAGGTCTATGTGTTGGGGAAAGATCAGAGAAGATTTTGCATGTCATTGATGCTGAAAACAGATCTCTAAACCATGCCTTTCTCCTTATGGACTGCCTGTCTGGAGTTCTTCAGGGAATTGTATTTGAAGGTGGAAAAGTGACAGGAAGTGAGCACAGTTCTGCTCACATGGGATGTCCCCTAATTCTCATGTTATAACATGTTATAAGTAAGATTATGAAAGATATAGGAAAATTACTTCAGTTTCATACTATTAATTCTTTATGAGGAGACCAACTTTCAAGCTGATGATACTTCCTACAGCTGTAGCGATATCTGTCTCTCCAATGTCCTTTGTGGTGTTCTTAGTTCAGGTACCTGGTCGTTGCCTGTCTTAGTGCAGGAGCCTGTGTCCTCCCTGCAGATGGAGTTAAGGCTTGGCTCTGTTCGTCTACTGCACTGATCCACTGAGAGCTGGAATTACTTCAGCACCTGCAGATTTAGAGTCTCTCGCAGATAGAAAGTTATACTCTCGGCCAGGCAGCTTTAAACAAACACTCTCTGAGCTCTGTTAAGACTGCAATAACCTGATGCCATGAGCAGCAACCTTTTTTTATACTATGCTGACCAAGTATTGCTTGTTATCTGCAGTAGTGACTAGATTTCCTAAAGCATGTGAGTTCAATTAATGACATTTGGAAAGGCATGACACTGGAGTGGTCTGTTTGTCTGTCTGATTGGCACTGGGAATTGGTAGCTGTGATTCAGCAGGGAGTTCCAGGCGTTGGGGGGGAAACACACAAGTATGTCCCAGTTCAGTTTGCATACAGCATCAATCACATTTCAGTGTTTATTAATGTTAATAAAAATGCTTTCAAACCGTGACTTCTTTCATGGTTATGTGATGTTGGATAGCTTTCATCCATTTTATTTTCTGCTTGAAAAAGATCTTTCCTTTCAGCCATGATTTTTTTTTTCATCTAGGTATAAGTAAGCTCTGTCACAACAGTGTAGATGAAAATAAAGTATTTTAGCAATTGCTGATATTTTCCTCATTTTTTTTTTTTCCTGGAACAGTTTGGAGTGACTTCAGAGAGTTTACCTAATTAGTAAATACAGAGATGTTACCTATGCCATAGGTAATCTGCTTGAGAGGACTCAGCTTAGAAGCTTGATGAGCATTTTAGAAAACTAAACATGTATCCTCTCTTCTTGCAAAAGGCTGATGGACTCTAATTGTTATGTTTTACATTATGACTAGGTCACTCTATTATTTTTCACTTACAAAAAATGAAGGATGAAAAATTCAAGCATGGATGACAGAGGCTTTAATGCTGGGTTATTTTTCTTTCACATATGAGGTATGATTAAATGTACGCTGTCAAAGAGAGGCCTCTTTATAGGCTGATACTATTGATTAGTATTTGAGACCTGCCAGCAGCATTATTACTCTATGTATAAGAAAATCTAATAGAAAATTATGAAGTCTGTGTTTTAGTTCTTATAGTGAGAACATTTCAGGTATTCATCTCATATCGTTGCACAAATTGCTTGGCTCAAGTAGATACCACAAAATCATGTTTTAATGATTTTTTTCCTTTTTTCCATCTTTTATTTATTTTTTTTCACAGTCACATGACACAATCAGCCACATTTGAAGACCCTCGAATAGAGAGCTGCCAAATAACCCCTCCAGCCCCTCGGAAAGTGGAAATGAGGAGGGATCCTGTGCTAGGATTTGGGTTTGTGGCTGGTAGTGAAAAGCCAGTTGTTGTACGCTCAGTAACACCAGGTATGTCTTCCCCACCTGACCTCAGAAGCAAACTTGGACTTTATCTACTGAGATGAAATACAGTTACAAATTTGAGAACTGTTGCAATACTCAGGCAAAGTAATCACAAATGCTAGCTAGGATTTTAAGTCTTGTATTACCCTGTAGTTCCCTCCTTGCACTAATTTTTCAATATTATATAAATATGTTAACAAAAAGCCACTTTAAAGTTATTGTTCTGAAACATTGCTACTGTTTGCCTGGAAGAAGTTGACCCACTTCATTCAAGGAAAGGTCTTCTCCCTCTTAACGTTTATATTGGTTTGATGTCACCTTCATTGCCATTGAATCCGTGCTTTCAAGAGGTATGTTCAGTTGCGAGATTAAAATTTACATATTTTTCATNAGGTCTGTCCCCAACACTGCTCTCTAACGGGTCTGTCCCCAGACATTCTTTTTATCATCAGCTTCCTCAGGAGAATTAGGGAATATAGATTTTTACTATAATACTTGATTCTGACTATAATGTTTGGTTTTGAAAAAGAAGATGTTATTTCTAGCTTTTTTTCTTTTCTCGTTTTTTTGCTTGAGTTTGTTTTGGGTTTTTTTTTAGTGGATACTTATGTATACCTATGTGGGAAAAAAAAAAAAAAAGCAGGTCAAAATAGATATCTAAACATCTGACCTGGAGTGAAAATTTTTGAGGTTTCTGATATTTTTGAATTTATAGGGGACCAGACTTGGGACTAATAAGTTGCCTGAATATCAGGCTCCTGCTCACTATGCTGAAAAGTTCAGTTGTTATGTAAGACTGCCTTTGAGTCAAGGACAGGGATTTGACTTTTCTCTTCATCAATATGTTCTCTAGAACTCCCACAGAGAGCAGAAGAGAGGCAAAATTGACTCTGTGAAGTTCTGATGTCATTTACCCACGTGTGTGCATTGATTGTACTTGTATTGCTTTCAGATGAAGTGAGCAGTGTAACTAATATTTGAACTACATCCACACAGTTCTTTTCTCCCAAGTTAGCATTATTAATGTAATTTTATGTTAAAGTTCAGTTTGGAAAAGGTGTTAATTATATTCTGTTCCAAGTGAATAGGAGGAAAGATGAGCTCAGGACAACATTCTCCTGCATGGATTTGTATCAATTTATACTGGATATGTAAGTGAAGTAAGATTTTCAAAGCAAACAAAAGAAATCAACAGTATTAGCTCGATTGTTCGATGAATTGGGTAAAAAACCGAAACATTTTCTTTTAAGACTATCTTCATATTGGTAATACTGTTGGGTTTTTTATGTATATTCATAGCATAGTTTAAAGACTGACGATTAGAGAGGATATATCTGTTCACTAGCAGTTGCGATGTCACACTCTCTTCTGGGCATGTAATCATGCTGAGAAGCAAAGTATTATGTGCATTTTATAAAGCATAAACTCAATATACATTTCAGCAGCATCAGAATCCAAAGCGCAAAGACATGTACGTGTCTACTCAGACTGATGTTAAATATCTGTATCTAACTGAAAGTAGCAATGCTTTTGTATGTGTGTAAAACTTGTGTTCAAGTGGTAGGAATCCAGAAGAAAAGAGACTCAGAGGGTGGAGGTATAGAAACTTGCTGTCTTCAGATCGAAGAAAGCAGGTTTGTTTTGCCCAGAACAGAAGTCAGAGACACCTGCAAATAACTTCCAAATATGTAAGTAATATTTTGTAGGAGAGAGGAATAAGATGTTCTCCAGTGTTACTTTGCCTGGAACAGGAAACAACATGTTCCAACAAGGAATCTCCGATGTAGACACGGGAAAAAGACTTCCTGATCTTAACAATAGTTAATCAGGATCATTTATGTACAGGAAAAGAAGTCCTCAGGGTCATCTTAAAAGAGTATCAGATAAATAATGATTAAGCATGAGTAAGGTATGGTTGGTTGATCACACCTTGAAGGGTGAATTAATCTACCTCTTATGGGTCCTTCTGGCCCTCCAGAAAATCAAGTCCTTGATTTTAGATGATTAGATGTAGGTTTAGAACTTAACTTGAAGAACTTCAGTAGAAGCTGCTAAGCCAATAGCTTTCAAGATTTTCCTGGTGAGGAAGTACTGGTAATGTCTGAAATATTGTTAGCATTAAACATGCCATTAGTTGAAGAAAAAGATGCTCATAGTATGTGAACAAGAGTGTGTCTGTCAGTTTAGAATGGTTTACTAATCTGTGTTTTGTTCTTTTTTTTCATTTGTCTCCAGGCGGCCCCTCTGAAGGAAAGCTTATACCAGGGGATCAGATCATAATGATTAATGATGAGCCAGTCAGCACTGCTCCAAGGGAGAGAGTCATCGACCTTGTCAGGTAGTTGATGTCCTGTCTCTTAAACTATGACCCCAGTGGCTTATTGCCTGTGCAGTCATTTGACAATACAGCAAATCATGCCTTCTTATGGATGAGAAAAGACAAAATTATGTTATTTTAGTCATAAGGAAAAAATGGTGAAGTATTTTAGTATTGAAATGAGATGTCCTCTTAGGTGTACTCTGAGTAGCTGAAAAAAATTAAGATGCTGGAGTAGTTCCAAGATACTTGGATATCAAAAGAGGAATAATATTTTCCTGGTATTTATTTTTGCTATGGATTGTTCAAAATATAATTCCTGAAGCAAAATAGCTCCAGTCACTGTTGTTCTATTCCTTTTTTTTTTGT
>VWZK01010628.1:0-26676 GCA_013396935.1 Baryphthengus martii
CATTTGCAAACATCAATGTTGGAAGTGCTTGCACAACCATCGAAGTAAGATGTAGTACTTTCATACAACGTACCCAACAGACTATATTCAAGAGAAGGATTCCAACATTTGAATTGTAAAGTGAAACTAATCCATAAGTGAGGTGAAGAGAGCTGGGGAAAGGGGATAAAAATAGTTGTTTGCCAGAAAATCTGAAACTAATAAGGACTTAAAATCACTCCGCACTTGCAGACGCTGCAGAAGAAGATAATTCAAGTTCGTTAAGAATACTCTTCACAACAAATTATTCACATTACTCTACAGATCAGTGCAGATGTTTTGTAGCAAACCAGTACTGTTCCATTTTCAGTTCCTGCATAAATAATCTCATATTCCATAAGCAGAACAAACAGCATTATTGACTAGGATTGCTAAACATCTGGGGTTTGTTTAAAACAAAAAAAAAAAAACAAGAAAATTTATCTGGTATATTTCTTAATAGAACAATCCATGACAAACAGAAATAAAATCCACTCCTACCTATTTATTGTGGACTTGCTGTTTCTCCTGAAGTCAGCTGAACTTAAAACACTGACTGACTTCACAAGGGCAAGTGCCAGTATCTCAGCATTTGAAGAGCAGCACTCCTTTGGCATTCATTTACGCCTCTGTCTCTACCTTCACAGAAATAGATATCTAGGCTCTTCTTATTTTGCCTGTTCTCTTACATGCATAATACATTCCTCATACAATGTCTCTTACTTCAGAGGGCATTACTTCCAAATTTCTCATTTCCTTTCAGATTTCTTCTGAAAGCTGGAATTCCTTCACCCCCTACGTTGCTATCTATAAATTTTGAGGTGGAGATTGACATTTATTATCACCAATTGCAATTACCGCTTAACTCTCTAGAATATACAATATTAAAGACTTCCCAAAATAAAAGGTACAGAGTAAATTTACAGTATACTGAAAAATACTGCAGTGTCGGAGAATCCAAAACACAGTGACTGCTTCACTCAATTCTCAATTTACAAAAGGAATTTTAAGAATCCACTTAAAATGCTACATTTGCTCTTCTCATGTAATCACAGGTTTTCTAGAGATCAGAAAGAATTCCTCTCGAGAGGTAAATTCTATTGAGAAGCCTTTTTAATTTCTCCAGCCTCTCATCATTCTAATGCAGTCCTTCCTACTGTAGGAGCACAAAATGACATTAGAGCAGTGATGGAAAGTAGAAAAGTGTTGGAGTAGGACAAGAACTCTATTTGTGAAATCACTGCTTCCATAGTTCCTGATGATGTCTGAAATGTAAATAAACAGTAATATAGTCCTACTGACTTGACAGTATCAGAATTTTAACAACTCTTGGATGAGAAAGCTTACTGCGCTTTAAAAAAAAACAAACAAAATCAAAACAATGCTTCAGAGTCTGCTCCTGTTTCAACAGGTTCCTACTAATTTTGCTACTCATATAGAGGTAAAAGACTAACAATGTGCACCTACGAAGTTTGCAGAAGGATGGAAGTTGAAAATAATTTTCACTGTAGTTAGGAAACAGGAATTTGGCTTAAAAAAACCCAACCAAACAAACATGAAAGTCATGAAAGGGGTATCTGAACTTTGCAGCTCAGACACGTGGCGGAGTAACACGTTTGCTTCAGCCAGTGATGCAGGCAAACAGTACTTTTGAACAATCAGATCAATGGTATATAAAGTTAAGAAAAGACCAAATCTCTCACAACCACTACTTGAAAATCCATTAAGTCTAAGGCACTATGACATAACCTTTCCCAGCAAAATTTCCTTCTTAAGACCTCTACTGCCCATAGAATTGCTTGCAATATTTTATTTCTATGATTACTGCTTAACCGTTTAAGTCTTCATAGACGATCATGGCAAAGGGTATGGATTCACTGTTTTGAAAGAAACTTTTTTAAAAGAAAATAAGATACATACATACGAAAAATATTGAAGGAAAATATACTGGTTTGTTGGTTACTCATTTAAAAAGGCCATGGGGGGGCCTACAATGATGTACACCTATAGAATGATACATTCATCTAGACAGCTGAACGGAAGAAAGCTGGACTGTTTAGATTCTCTCCAGACCCAACACACTGGGCCAGAAAAAAAAAATTAGAAAAAAATAGAGCAGTATGAATGAAAAGGATATACTTGGTTTAGTTTGCTTACTTATGGAAACCAGGCTTCTGAAATCACATTGTCTACCAAATAGATCTGAAGCTTTCAATTTCAACAAAATTTGACAAAGACAAATGAAAAAAAACAACCAAATTTCAGTTTCTGCCAGTGTCATGGAAACTGGTGGATACGGCTGTAAAGAAACATCCTGTTTGAGATCTCACTGAAGAGAAGGCTATAAAATTTGCTAAGACCCAAATGTACTGATTTCTGTGCTTACATAACCCAATAGCATACTGCTGAACACCTCACTGATGGCTCATAGATAGTATCACACACCAAAAGAGCTGCAAGTTAGATGGTACACAATGCAGAAAAGGGACTCCCTACACTTTTTCTAAGGTCAAAGTGCTGTATCAAATCAGATTCTTCGTGTTTAATATCTGCAGAACTAGGGTCAAGATGGAATGAAAAGAACAAAACAAAATGGATCAGGACTATCACATTTTTCACTACATTTATCTTGAAGTGAATAGGGTAACTCCCACTTAGAGCCAATACCTTAGTGCTTGTAGACAAAGCAGCATTTTGAAAATTTCAGTTAGACATCAAATTGGTGCCGTAGCGAACAGTGATGCTAAAGCCTATGGAGTGACTGCCAAAGGTAAACACAAGAAAACCCTCTGAAATGCTGAAGACCTTTGCAAGAATTACTTCAGTTCTTCATCTTTGTATTCATTAATAGATACTCACTACAATCAATTTGTTTTATCCTTAAGAGTTTCAAGGGTGAAACAGGGGCTAATGAGGCCAAAAGAAACACATGAACAAAGATATTTGTGGAATGAAAAAGAACAGCAGATGGAGAAGAGCCTCTGTTTGACCTAAAACTAACAGTCCTTCATGATCAGGTATGACTGTTTTCACGTGTGTTATTGTAACATGACACACATTTTTTGTTCATTACTGTGAATTACAATGAAAATCTCCTATAATTAACTGCAGAAGAACATATCAATGGAACATAGATACACCAACCTTTCCCCACAAAGCCACCTATCTGGTTATGATCTTTGACAGTTTTCTAAAATAACTTTTTTAGTACAATAATTAAGATTATGCTGCTTCTTGTATTCTTGCAAAATCAAACACAGATTCCACAACCTACTCCTCCAGCTGCAGCAAATAAGAGGTGCTCTGAATTCAACATATACCAAAAGTAAACCATCTCACTCCTCAAATTATACTTTAAACTCATATGCTACATTTTTAGAAATAATTTTCCTTCATTCCTCTATCATTCCCACCACCAGCAAGGAGCTAAGCACCGACGTTTTTCTGCACTGCCCTGCATAGCTCTTTTCCAACTTCTCTGAGAGGTCTCTCCTTGTGGCATCAGTCATCCTCAGCAAGCTTGATGCACCACCACATTAGGCCGCTCAGGTCAAATTTTGCATACCTGATTTTGATCTCTAATTGACACTTTCAACAGCCATTACCCAGTGGTTTGAACCGAAGGCCTTTCCGTATCAGTTTTGCCCATTCACAGCCAGATGTCACCAGGTGCCACTGATGTCCCAGATACAGTAACTGGACCTCGTTGCAGAGACCACTAGGCTGCTGCTGGTGGTGAATGCATTTTTTTTTTTTTCCCAGCTGTTAAAGTGGCAATTGGTGAGAACTTCACAGACAGAAAGTCACTTACCATTAAGTACTCCCTCCATGGCACCGTTTCTAAATTTGCCCTGAACTATGAACCCAGGCTTCTTCCCCAAACCCTCTTCTTTTGATCTCAGTAAAAGCAGGTAAGAGTGATTAATACATTTGTACAATATTAATGTATCTGGGAGCAAAGCTAGACCTGCCTGCCTGAAAGAACTTTATAGAGTCAAGAATTTTTTATTCAAAATAAAAACGATGGATATGAAGATGACTGCAAAATGGATAGGCCTTCGCAACACGGCTTCCACTTTCTTTCTATTCATTATCACATTCTGCCAGATTTTACTTATCATTTTTCCCTATTCCTTCAGAAAAAAAGAAATAAAAATAAAATTCCAAGCCATTACCTCCTCATCTGCCAAGCTTTAAAGTCAAACTCTACAGGAATGATTACAACCACTACTTTCTTCAGTCATATGCCACCGCAGACCAAATTCAAAGTTGCACACCATGACAACACATGATGGTGAATGAGGCCGTCACACTGCACTCATTGTCCTCTCCCAAAATGCTGCAGGTTACCTGCTCATCCTCCAGACCAAGCAGGACGAGGACTAGCTACATACTGCACGCTGCTCGTGACATTCTGCATGCTCACAAACGTGATTAGCACAGAAAATGCGAGAAGACCAGAAGGCATCTTTCCATATTTAGCCACGTATGTTTAACAGAGTTCCATTTCACCTCAGTGCATTATTCTGTTAATCAAGGGCAGGTATAGCAAGGAACACATAGACTGACATCAGCCACTTTTGATATTTCTCTTCCTCTTCCCCCCACCTCCAACTTCTACGCCACCAGCACACACTGTGCATGTTACGTGCATTCAAGTGTGTGAACAGCAGAGACTTATCTATAAAGATCAGTTATATGGTTAAACTGCAAAAGGAAACTTTCACCCATGCCCAGCTGGTTGAATAACTGCAGAGGCCAACAGCAGCAAGCTTCTAAATACATCCTCCTCTTCCCCCTCCACCCCCACGTCTCTAATCACTCAGGAGGAAGATAGGAAGATTAGCAGACAGGAAAAAAATAACCAAAGCTGCAAATAACCCTTTAGGACCACAACATCATGCTATGAGACATGAAGCAAGAGGTTAATGCAGCTGTATTTTCAGGAATGTTGGACATAATTGTGTTAAAAAAAAGAGAGAGGGAGGCAGGGAGGGAGGGGTGCTGAGGTGAGAGGAAAAAAAAAGGAAATGGTGATGAAGACAAAAATGAATTTGTCATCTACAGACGACTCTTTGATCACCTGGAGCATCCAGGAGAGGATTACCAGCAGAAATAGGGCAGTTTTATCACCAATACACTGCATTTTTTTTTGTACAGTGTTTTCATTATCGTCATCAGAACAGATTTTAGTAAGAATACAGCTGCAGAAGTCAGGGCTTATTGATCTATGCAAAGAATAAAGGTGGTAACCAAAACAGTGACAGAGAGCTACCTTTAGCAGCCGACACACTGAAGAGATTTGAAAAAAAAGGAGGAAATATAAATAAAAGTCACTTTCACTACAAGACAATGTCATCTTCATCTGTGCCTCTGAGCGGTTGCTATGGGGTTGTGAAGAGGAGGGGAAAGATGGGGGGGGTGTATAATCAATCATCTCAGAAGAGCATTGCTTCTTACAGAGAAAGATCTGGATTTTGACTGTGTCCCTAAGAAAATTGCGGACTGCAGAGCTGCTGCCACGCAGGTCAGTGAGGAAGCAGGCAGAGCAGAGGCAGCAGCTGGGGATGGAAACGCCTATTAAATCCTTTAGACAACAGATGGGCAAAGCTCGGCTGGGTTATAAAAAAAAAAAAAAAATACACCACAATGCATCATGTTTTATTGTCCCACCATAATGAACAACACTTAACACCCACATGCCCAAAGAAGCCCCACTACAGCTGATCTTCCCCTTTCCCTAAATTGTAATCTTGAGCCTCAATCCACTTTTGGGGAGCTCCCAACCCAATTAATTTGCCAACCATCACTGCTTATTGCACTTGTTACTAAAAAAATTAAAAGAAGAAAAAAAAAAAAAGACGTCAGAGCTTCTTTTTAAGGCTTTTTCTTCCGATTAATGCTCCCCTGCCCTTGAAGTGGATATGCTATCCAAGCAAGCAACAGTAAGTCCAGATCTTGAACGCATTTAGTGGATCTAATTATGTCATGTAGGGCAGAAGCACCTGCTCTCTCCTAATTCCCTCCACTCGCTTTCCTCTATTTAATATTTCTTACCATTGTTCCATTCAGGAAAATCTGCTGGGGGTGAGTTTCATAAACAAGCTTTAAGAAAAATAATGAAATAATCTCCCCTCCCCCCCCAGTCCCTCCTACAAAAACACAGCAGAACCAGAATGAATTCTGCTACCGAGCCTCTATTTTTCTTTTATTTCAGGCCCTACCCACAAAACCCACCAGCCCATCCATCCATATTTGCTGAATACCCACAGCAGTCACTGCCACAGACAAACTACATATTTCCACACACACCCCCAACTGCACCTTAAGGACTACACCCTTTTCAATCATGATGTCATGAAATACTGCTGGTGACTCCCCCACTACCACCACCACCATCTCTCTGGTACGACAGGCTGTGAACCTTTCATTTCAATATAATTTGATTAAAAAGAAAATGCTTCTAAGTAGGGCAGTGAAGAAATTGATGTGAAAATTCATCACCAGCAGATCATCTATTTTTCCTCTGCATGCACTCTGCCTGTCATTAGAACAACACCCACTAGCAGAAGTAATGAACATAAAGCATCCTGGGCTTTTTTTTTTTTTAAATAGAAAAAGAGAACAAAAAAGAATTACAATTAAAAATAAAATTAAATAATATTCATGGGGGATTTTTGCCTTTATCGCCACTAAAACAGCAAATAGGAAAACCTGAACCTTCAAATATCCCATCCCCACCACCTCACTGGCTGCTTCAGCACCTTCCCTCTAGCGCCGGCGTTGCTGTGAAAGAACCAACCTGTCTGTCCTTTTCCCAGGGTTTTCTCCAAGCGATAGGGTCCAACATATTGTGCGTGTTGAGCTCCGCTGCCTTCTTTCCCTGTTGATGTCATTTCTACCTGGATCTGTAATTCTGCAATGTGTGCTGTCGAGCTGGAATCTCTCCCTCTGCAGGTCTTTAAATTCCCACTTTGCAGCTGTGCAAGCAAAGCACTCTTTTTTTCTTTGCTTTAGTCCACTTGGTTGCAGATTTTTCTCTTCCTCCTCTTTCTTTCCTCTCTCTCTCTCCCGTGCCTGTTTTCTTGCTGTGTCTACCTGGGACGCTGATGGACAAAGGAGTTATTTTACTGTTCAAAGAAGCAGATCTACGATCCAAGCCCAAGGAGCATGATGCTGGTGATCCGAGCTCCGCACGCCTTGTTCTCTCCAGGAGCTGTTCAGGGGAGAGCCAGAGCAGCGGAAGAGCCGCGGCCCGCAGCTCTGACTGGCGTTAAAAGCAGCCAATCCCCTCGTCTCCCACCTCCTTCTCCCCGCCTCCTTCCACTACCTTTTCTTTTCCATCAGCAAGAGCCGCTGCCTCTGCCTGCTCCAGAGCGAGCATCGTGATCCACGGCAACGGCAAACACCCAACTTGATCGATCTATTGATAAAGCACAATTAAATAGAACGTGTGTATTATTTTAACACCCAAACATACGTCCCCCCCGCCCCCCGAATTATACTCCCCTAGGCAGTTGTACTTTCAGAGTATTAAAGAAAGGCTGAGATCGTGGCAGGAAATAGGGAAGGGGGAAAAAACCCCTGCTTCTAAAAATGAGCTTGAGAAATTAATTGATTCTGTTTGACTCTAGAGGACCTATATCTTCTGTGGGTTCTACCCTTTAAAGAGAGCATTTGTGGGGGGTGCAGCAAAGAGAAAAAAAGATAGGAAGAGAAAAACCCAGAGTCGATCCTGTAACCACTGAACTCAGTGGTAGACCTGTGTTTGAGTTTGACGGGAGCAAACAGAATTCAGGTCCCTGGATGAACAGATCAAAAATGGCATGACCATTAATTAAAAACAACAGCAGAAAATCCAGGGATTAGACAGTAAAAAGAACTGATTTCCAGATCCAGAGGCCCCATACTAGCAGTGTAAGAAAACTTTTGCTGGTTTTGTCCAAGTACTTACATCGGTGATTAACCTCCAAAACTTAAGGAGTTGGATGAAGTAAAAGATTCTGCAATTATTTTCAAGCTAGACACAAGGATTCTGGATTCAGGACCATACAACAGTTTCAGCCAGACTCCTGGACTATCAAACTGACACCATTATCACACACAAGTCCCACTCTTACCTTCTCTTCTCTGCTCCACTCCAGACAGAAAGCTGGTCAAGATACAATCAAATTGCAGCTGAGACACAACACACAGCAAGGATTCTTCAGTCGGAGAGGGAAGCCTTGACAAGCCTGTGTAATAGGAGAGTAAAGAGAGGGCAAAACTTGAACAAGCTTTATCATTATCTGTTCTTCATTGAGAGAAGAGACTATTTCAGGTTTTGGTTTTCAGAGAGAATTTACCTTTTTTTTTTTTTTTAATACCTATATCTACAGACAGCTGCTGTTAACTGGAATAAAACTATAATAATCGGCTCTTCACCTGTATCACAGACAACACAACTCTACTCAACAGCTTTCAGAGTTAACAGGATGAGGAGGTGTGAGGAAGCCAGGCTAGTGCACCCAAGCCTTAAGCCAATTTGAAGGTATCCTCTAGTCCACTCAGGAAACGAAACCTCAATACTTGCTTTCACCTTCCTCTGCTCTTACGGTTCATCTTTACTCACACCGAGACTGTGCTGCTGCGGCCACCTGCCAGCAAACTCCACAGCCTCCCTCTCCAGCCCTGGCCGTTTGACCACCCACAGACCCCTCCTGCTGAGGACTCGCTGCCTCCACCTTGTTCCGACGGCAACCCCTGCACCCTCCAGCCCCCACAGGTGTTTCATTTCCTGCTCTACTAAACTCAACTCCAAAGTGCCATTGCTCTAAGCTTCCTGCCCCACGACTTTCATTTGAGGGGTGTTGTTCCCCCACCCTACCGCAAGCCCAACAGCTGCTCCTCTTTCATCCGTGCTCCGCCCCACACCCTGCACCCTCATTCTTCTCCCGTCGGAGCGTCCCCCACGCACCTGAGCCCGCAGTCCCTCATCCAAGAAGGAGAAAAGGCAGCCGAGGAAAACGACGCCAGCTACCGGGGCGGCTCTGCTCCCATGCCGCGCTCTCGCTCCACTCTGCCCGGCAGACCCCGGCAGGGACCTGACGGGGGGAGGAGAGAGGAGGCAGCGGGCCCTGGCGGCGGCCCTGGCGACATGGCGGCGGTGCGGTACCGCTCTTCTCCCTCCCCAAAGCAGTGAGGGGGGGTCAGAGGCCGAGGGCAAATCCCCCAGTGGAGAAGAGTGGGGTGTGCTCTCGGGACCGAGCGCGAAATGGGCGTGCGATCGGCCTGCGAGACCTGCCCCGCGGGCGGCGGCTGAGGCCGCGGTGCGAAGCGAACCTGCTTTAGGACTCAGCCCTGGCACTGCTGACAGACCCAGGGGCTCACAAAACCAACAACAAGGCCCAGAAGCGTCAGGATGGATTCGACAGGATGATCTAGTAGGATAAGGTTGAAAAGAGTTCACTGAAACTTGAGGCAGAAGGCAGCTTCCACACACTCCATCCATCCCTTAAGGGTCCGCCTTTCCCCATAGCTTACGAACCAGGATGGAGCTTTTGGAGTTGAGGCACCATGGCAGGAGATGCACTTTCCTGGCTGAGCTTTTGGCTGCAGAAATCAGGTCTTAGGGGCAATCAAAATATGTTGTGTTCTCAGACCTTTAACTCCCCTTTCATTTATAGAATCATTATGGTTGGAAAAGACCTCCAGGATCATCAAATCCAACCATTAACTCAACACTACTATGATCACTAAACTCCCAAAGCACTACATCTACATGTTTTTTTGAACGCTTTCAGGGATGGTGACTCTACCACTTCCCTTAGCAGCCTGTTGAAATGCTTCACAACTCTTTCAGTAAAGAAATGTTGAGTCTGGCTTCTCCTCTGCTCCTTAAAAGGTCCCTACAAAGAGAGTAAGAGGCAATCCTGATGTCTAAATCAGCAAATTATCTACAGCCCCATAGTAGCAATGCAGGGAGTGAATATCAGTGTAGATCTTTACACTTAATATCTTTCCAAATTCCAGGATTTGCATTTTAAGGGGCGTTTAATAGGAGATGATGGTGTCTATATGTAGGTAAACTATGTCTGGGTCACGATATTAGTAGAAAGATGAGCAATCAGGCAGTATTGTCCATACAAGGCTCAACTTATGTATTCTACAGTTGGATTCCATTGAGCATTTGGGAAAATTAGTCACAGAACCACAGATGTTACAAATCCCTACCTTCCGCCACATAATATGTGTCAGTGTCACAGCTGGAATAAGATCAAAAGACTTGGTTAAGTTCTTAAATTCTGACTGGAAGATTTGTGAGTTGAAAAAAAAACAGCCCAACAAAAAGCCCCAAACAAACAACAACAAAAAAAACCAACAAAACAAAACAAAACAAAGCCAACAACCAAAAGAGCCCCACAAAAAAACCACACACACACACAAAAAAAAGTCCCCACCTTTTTGATATCGTTTAGTTATTTGTTATTTTGATTCTATAGGAATATTCTTCTGCATGGCCTATTGCAACAGTTTTGACCTTTTGTCCTAAATTCTTTTTGCAAAAAAATGTTTGGCCACTTCTTAATTCCCGAATAATCAAATGCTGTTTATTTTATTCGTTCATATAGAGCAAAATCTCATTTATCTGTACCCCTTTGATCTGAAACTCACTCCTTTGAATCTAGGTTATGTCCCCCTGGTGTGAATTACTTATACAATAACTCCCTCAATTATTTGAAGCCCTGTTTATCCAAATGTTTTGATGTTCCAAAAGTATTTTGAATAAACAGGGCTCTACTGTCATTGGATATATCAGATATCTTTGGGGATGCATATGGGATGATTTCCCCTGACCTCATTCTGTATCATCTTGTGCTTACATGAACAGGCAGTGTAAACTTAAGTGTAAACTTAGTGTATTGGCACCATCTTCAGTACTTTTACTTCTTTCCCCATTAATTATTTTTCGTTGATTGTTCTCATTTAAAGGACTAAATCCCAGAAATGTCTCTCAGGAGGGACTCAACACATATGCCAGCCAAATTTTTTCTTGAGTAAGGAGTGAATTAAAAAAGTAACCATTTAGAATTTTGCTCAGTTTTATACTTCTGAAACAAAGCAGAGCTAATTTATTTTTTTTTGGTCATTTTTCACCTGCTCCCGTTGACTCTAGCTTGTGTCTAATGAAAGACCTCATGTTCATTTGTTTTCTTAGTTGCTTGCCATTGCCTTTCTTTTTATCCCCATGGGAATCTTAAGGGTCAAGAGTGATCATGAAATGATGCTAGAAGCTAAAGAAAAAAACAGATCCATGAGGACATTTTATTCAATATTTTTCACTTGTTCAGTTGAATGTATTTGTGGAGTTAATAATAAAAAAATGTAAAAGGAAGTGTAAGGCTTCCAAGAAAAGGCAGCAATAAACTTATGTATTTAGCACAGGATAAATCAAGTCTTCTCATGGTAAGAAGAATTCACATAAACTAGGACTTTGTCTCCAATTAGAATAACCTAATAGCTAATACCAATGATAAGGACATATTAAAGATAAACAGGACAAAAATATTCAGCATTTGCAATGTCAAGATCCATTGTCAAATCCTGAATTACATATTCCATCCACATACCTCTGGAGACGTGGCACCCTTTTGATAAGAGTTATAAAATATTTAGGGAATTAACCTCATTGTATAGATACTCCATAATAAACTGAGTCGGATATTGGAGGGACATTTAAGCATCAGTACTGTTGACAGACTGATAATACCAATACTGAGGGTAATGATACCAATCCTCTGCATCTCCAAATGGATGTTCGCAGTCTAAAATTGAGAATTTCTCCCCTTTGCTTTAGATATCTACCATCTTCCTAAGAAGCCAAGGTAGACTGTAGGAAAAGAAAGGATGGGATTTCAGTAAGTAGATATTCTTAGAACATCCTCAGAGTTCAGATGCCTTTTCTGGTAGCCAGCAAGTGATGAAGAACTTGAGCTAGTTAATGTTGGTTACAGTGCTTCCACAAAGACTCCTGCATTAGCAGCTCCTAAACTGGTCCACATCACTCAACAAAGGTATGCCATGCTAGTATTTAGATAGAGGCTTGGGAGATTTTTCTGTTGCTATTATTATTATTTATTTTGTTGTTATTAATATGAGGATTCTTGGCATTCCATCTATTCTAGTACCTCATTTTTACGATTCACCCAGAAAAATCAACTGTTAGCTCATCATCTACACATGATCTTTGTTTCAAGCTAGATTAAGGGAAAAGCTTGTAAAATGTTTAATAACAAAGCAGATAACTGCTTTTGCAGTATTACTGCCTCTGGACTGCAGATGCTCTTTATCCCTTTGGAAATAGGAATGTCCTTTTCTCAAGCCTGCTGCTGTCATTACCTATGCCTCACAGAACAGTTAAACTAATAAGAAACAGAAAGCACTTTCCCAGTTAATAAGGCAGTGTGAAAACCTCTGCATGAAGTTTTTTTTCATACACAGAGCTTTGTATTTCGTAAAATTATCAATACTCTATAGAGATGCGTTCATAGGTTCAATGTGTGAAGCTTTCGACTGGGTCTTGACGGAAACCGAACTTCAAAGCATTTAGCGAATCCCTAAGTCCAGGGCAAGTGTTTGTGATTCTTCCCTGAAGAACTCGCTCAGGATCCAATTGTTTTCAGCTCAGGGACTTTCTGAGCCAGATGTTGTTTCTGCGTATGCTGTACTCCTCAACAGATTTCTTTTTCCATGAGCTTGTTTTCATCTTCCCTTAAAAACTTGACACCATGACAGATGGCCAGCTATCTCTTCAGATTATGTGCATACTTCTCAGAAGACATTGAATCCTTGAGACAAATAACATCGATTGTTCAATGCTCAAGAACCCCCAAAAAATAAAGAAAATTATGAGTGAGGCACCACTTTTGAAATCCTGCAGCTGTATGGAGCAGTTCCAGCTGCAAGGTGACTGTTCAGGAAGCCTAGAAACAGTAGAGCTGAGAGACTGGGGCGTTTTGTGGTTAAGACGTGGAAAATAGGTACGTGAGAACAGAAATGCAGTTTCTGGCTGCGCTTTTGTATTGTAGAGCAATTCCATCCATTCAGCTTCTGCCACAAAATGTGTGTGCAGCCTGGTCACAAGCTGGTGGACTATGTCATAAAGAAGTGTCTGTGAAGTGCATATTAGCAGCTACTCTGGATGTTTTTTGGACACTTTAACAATATGCAGTGAAGTTGTATAATGTCAAATAAGCAGAATGAAGCAAATTTTCTAGATTTTATCACAAATGTTCAGTGGAACATTCAGTCAACATCCTAGACTATCCTTGCATTTCTCTGCAGAGATCTCAAGTAGCCTAAGCAGTTTTGACTGGGATGACCAAGTGCAAAATACCAATTCTCTAGACCACAGGGAAACTTTTACCAGAGAAAGTACCAGGTACAGTTTGAGTTAAACATGCACTACGTACCTACATAGCTGCACACAGACTTCCAGAGACATCTACATGTCTTTTAAACCCCTCCAGGGATAGAGAGTCCACCAGTTCCCTGGGCAACCTGTTCCATAGCTAGACAACCATTTTGATGAAAAATTGGTTCCTCGTATGCAACCTAAACACCCTCACACAACTTGAGGCTGTTTCCTCTTGTCCTATTGCTTGTTACCTGGGAGAAGAGACTGACCCCACCTCACTACAACCTGCTTTCATATATATATGTATATGCACAAGGTGG
Source organism: Baryphthengus martii (assembly GCA_013396935.1). Classification (NCBI taxonomy): domain Eukaryota; kingdom Metazoa; phylum Chordata; class Aves; order Coraciiformes; family Momotidae; genus Baryphthengus; species Baryphthengus martii. Next base: position 13,735 of record VWZK01010628.1, read on the forward strand.
ATGCCTCCAGCAACTGAATTCGTACTGTCAGCCTGCCCAGTAGCTGGCCCGTGGATTCCAGTCTGCTCAGTTCCTGCACCTGCACATACAAGCCAGTGAGGCCAACATCCCCGCTCCCCCCACTCACCTCATCCCTAGAGATGCACAAGTACTCTCACACCCAGAGCTGGCCCTCAGAGACTCCTTCACACCGCCTTGCTCCCAGGTCACTTCACCTACTCCTTGCCTCCTATAACATATCCCACCCCTAGGCAGTGAGTCCCTTCATTCGCAAGCTGACTGGGGAGTCCTTGATTTGAGTTCCTGCCAGCCCTTGTGTCCCCGTGCTCATCTGGACTGATACTGATAGGCCTGGGACATGGCCAGCAGGGTATTATTTGGGTACCTTTCTACTGTTATTGTCTCTCTGAGCTCCTTTGTGGGGCTTTTGTAACAGAACTTAACATTGTATATGTTGTGCTGTCAGATAATTTGTCTTTTAACTACAAGAAGCACTTGGTTTCTTGGTTCTAGTAGTCTGCCATTCCTCCTGCGGGGAGAACTAGAGAAGTGATCCTCAGACAAGGATTATTGACTGGACATGTGCCCTATCTCTTGGAAGATAGGGCATAGCTGGCATTGGACGCGTAATGGGAAATAGCAAAGCGCCCAGATCTGTAGCAATTTAGCCCCCACTGGGGATTTGAGAAGAGGACATCCAGCTCTAGGTTCCTACCAGCTGTTGGAAGAGAAAGTTAGAGGTAAAGACAGGCCAGCGACTGATGGCAATGGTAAAATGATAAGAGTCCCCTGCTCCATAAAAAATACACTGTCCCAGATACTTGGTAAAAGGTAAGCAAAGAGATTGATGAGGTGAAAAAGTGGGATTTCACTCTTTGTTTTCACAGCAGTCTCACAAAAAACAAAAGGCATTACTCAAAAACAATAAAAAGAGAGTCAAGCTAAGCAGTAGGCAAATAGAACAAAGCAGCCAAGAACCTGAGGCCACTATGCACCAGTGAGCAGAACTACATCTATTCATCAAATTGCCACCCATAGCAGTGGCAAGCACAAGGGATAAGCTTTTAAGGAAGACAGATCACGAGGTAGTTCCTGACTTAGGATGGTACAAGAAGACTACAACACAGGTTTAGGTTAGCTACAGCCAGCACATCTGACAGCAGAACCAAGCATAAAGCAATGAGAACCACTTTGTCTGATGGAAGAAAGTAAAGAACTGAAGAACAATTTTAGGGGTCAACGGGATAATGATCATCAAAAGGAAAGTGGCCACGGGGTTCTTCTACCACCTGTTGAGCAGTCAAGAAGGGAGATGCTGTTCTGAAGATTTGTATGCTGAGGTCTATTAGTTGGTACAAGTGGTGGCTTATACTGGTCAAAATGCCGAGTTTATATCACAAAGGAAAAGGGACATCATTTCCCTTAAAATGTATTTCTAAACTACATCAATCATTAGTCATTTGAAAAAAAGAAGCCCAACAAAACTAAGAAAAACATCCACTGAAACACAGCACCTTCCTCAGTAACTGATTTTCTTCTGAGCCTTTCTGCTCAGAGAGGCCCAGACACACTCATAGTGGGAGCACCAGATACTAGATGCAATGTTTATTAGATCTTAGAGCAATATTACTAGATACTAAAATAATATTTAGACAATTGAGCTATGCTAATGCTACTAACATAAAAGTACAATTAGTATTGAGCAAAACCTGCAAAATCCATCTCCAGAATCCATAAGGTATTGACCAGGGCAGTCGGGGATACTGGAGGCTGAAGCACTTTCCCTGCCTCCCCAACCAGCAAAGAATTGTAAGAGGGGATTTCAGGCTCTTTAAAACCTTTGTTTTAATGCCTTTTTAAAAGGAAATTCAGAAGTTTCTATAGAACCATTCAAGCACCAGGTCACAGTTCCTAGCTCCACAGGTGATCCAGCTTTTCAGAGAAAATACCAGCCTACTGGGAAAGCCTCCAGCAAAACAAAACAATACACAGATGAAAGTTATGAGGATGACCAAAAGGTGAACAGTGAAGTGCTTTTTAAATCTCTATCTGCTGGCAACATAAAAACCTGAAACAAATTATAGCATTGTAATGATAAAATGATTTAGCTGGAACAGGAAGAAAGTGTAACAAACTGACTGAATAAATAAACTTTGGAAAACAGGACTCTGTCCTGTTACAGGGCTTTTGAATTTGACTCACTTCATGAGCTTGGGCAAGTCGCTCTGACCAAGAATTGCCAAACTAGTGAGTTTATGTGTCACAGATATTTGGCAGAATTTTACCAGATATTTACCAAAAGTGCAGAGCCCCTGCCCTCCTAAACATTGGTCCTATTGAAATTCGCTAAAAGTAGACAGCTCAAAGTTGAGATGACTAAAATTCCATGTTGTCCTTGGCTTCATTTTCTTTGTTTCTTTCATTTGTCCTGGTTTGAGCTAGAATGGAACTACTTCTGTTCAGTGATTTCACCTTTCAGCTCAGTCTCTAACTGCCCTGTCTGAAGTTACTGGCAGATTTTCACACAGTCTCTGCTTCCAGCAGTGATAACGCTCCATGATTAGAGTCACTGCCAAGGACTGGGGTGTGCAGAAAGGATCTTGCTTCTACTTGCTCCTGTGCAGACCGAGGTCACTGCTCAATCTTGTGTCCCACATTGGGGTGCAGTGAGTAAGAGGTGGCATCTGTGGGGAGGAACGGCCAGCACAGGTGACTCCAAACTGACCAATTCGGGGTTCCATCCCATGTACAGCGTGTTCAGTACAAAGCATAGGCCCTGATGGGATGCACCCACTGGTGTTGAGGGAAATGGCAGAGGTCATTGCTAGGCCACTCTCCATAATCTTCAAGAGGTCCTGGAGAACAGGAGAGATGCCTGAGGACTGGAGAAAAGCAAATGTTACTCCAGTCTTCAAAAAGGGCAGGAAGGAGGACTCAGGTAACTATAGACCGGTCAGCCTCACCTCCATCCCTGGAAAGCTGATGGAACAACTTATCTTCAGTGCTGTCTCTAGGCATATCAAGGGTAAGAGGGTCATCAGGCGCAGTCAGCACGGTTTTACTAAGGGAAAATCATATTTAACCAACCTGATAACATTTTTATGAGGATATAAGCAAGTGGATAGATTATGGTAGAGCAGTGGATGTGGTTTATCTTGACCTCAGTAAAGCATTTAACACCGTCTCGCACAGCATCCTCGCAGCTAAACTGAGGAAGTGTGGTCTGGATGATCAGGTAGTGAGGTGGATTGTGAACTGGTTGAAGGATAGAAATCAGAGAGTTGTGGTCAATGGGACTGAGTCTAGTTGGAGACCTGTATCTAATGGAATCTCTCAGGGGTCAGTACTGGGGCCAGTGCTATTCAATACATTAATCAATGACCTGGATGAGGGCACAGAGGGCACTGTCAGCAAGTTTGGTGATGACACAAAACTGGGAGGAGAGTTTGTCACACCAGAAGGCTGTGCTGCTATTCAGTTAGACCTCAACAGGCTGGAGCGTTGGGTGGGGAGAAATTTAATGAAATACAACAAGGGCAAATGTAGAGTCTTGCATCTGGGAAAGAACAACCCCAGGTACCGGTATAGGTTGGGGACAGACATGTTGGAGAGCAGTGTAAGGGGAAAGGACCTCGGGATCCTAGTGGACACCAGGATGACCATGAGCCAGCACTGTGNGGTCTCTTCCAACCTCTAACATCCTGTGATTCTGTGATCACAAGGGTCAACTTCTTCTTCAATGGCTGGTGTCCAAGGAGGACTCTGTCCATTCTGCGATCCCAATCTATGTGTTCCTAAATCCAGTTCCAGAATCCAGCTCCTGAATCTAGTTCCCATCTGCTGCAGAGTTCAATCTGAGACTTCCCCAGTATCAGTGGTGATGGTGATAGAATTGCTATTAGGAGGTTGGGTTCGATATTGGGTTTTTATATATTTGTATATATTTAATTTTATGGTTATATTGACATTAAAGCTGTTTTCTTTTCCAGTCCATAAATCTCTTTCCCTTATTCCCTTTCTCTTTTCCTTTGGGAAGGGAGAGGGGTTAACAGAGAGTGTCTGTCATTTGTCTGGTGGCCGGCCCAGCCCCAATGCTTGACACCTTTTCAGAAAACTCACTTATTTTTTATGATATACTTGGAGATCCTTGAAAAGTCTGAGATTCTTGAAAGGTTGTATCAGAAATGCATTATTTGCATATTACTTAATTTTTTTTCACCTGCCCAGAAATAAGAACAACAAACACTCCAACAGCAGGACTGAAAGATCATCTTTTTTGACTATAGTCAGTTTGTGGTGGCCTTTTCAACAATTTTGCTGAAGAGCTGAGACACAACTGCTCTGAAAAGTGGTCTGTGAACTGTGTGGGAGTACCAACACATTACCATGAGTGCTGCCTTCAGATTTCTCCTGCCAAGGCAAAAGTTATTCTCTCAGAAAAGCAGTAAATCAGATCACCTGCTCTTTTTTTCCACCGTGGTTAGTAGGTCACATACACTGAAGGATAGATTGTGCCCTCTAGACATGGGCTTGCCTCAGATCAAGTACAGCATGTACTGTAAGAGGAGAGTCACAGAAAGCTTTTTTCTTTCTCTCTGCCTTTTCCACCATGAGCTTTTTACATCTTTCCTCTATGTCATCTTATTTTGAGTGTCCAGAATTTCAGAAGATGCTAAGAAAATGGCTGCAATGAGATATGCTGTTACTTTGAGGGCTTCATAAGGAAGATTCCAAATGACATCTTTACTCCTTATACACTGAAATGTAGAAAAAATGTCTATCCAGTGATTCGCTACTAAAATGTCAGATAAAAGCCTATAGAATTTCCATAGTTTGTCATCAACGGGGTGTCTTTCCTTTCCTTCACCTCTCCTCTTTGTGCAGCCCCTGAGATGGACCTAGTTGATTTTGGAATGGCAAATGTGTAAAATACAAAATGAAAAAAATACATCCTGGAGAAACGTCAAAATGTTTGCTAAATCTATATTCTTTTCTTTTATGGCAAGGTATAAAAAAAGTCTTAAGGGCTTCTCTCATAACGAGACTTGCATGACACTTGTTAATAAAGAAAAAAAAAAATTGCATTCCCTGTATGCTCTCACCAGCTCTGTAGCTATGTAGCTCCCATTAATGTCGGTGAAAATTGCATGGATGCACTGATGGGACAGTAGACCCCTGGTTGAGTTAAAAGTGTCTGCAGGAAAAGAGTAGCAAAATAATAGTGCCTGTACAATCTATCTTTTTTTCCCAACGCTCCAAAATATGTTTTTTAATACTTTAACGGCAGTTTTGTACTTTTTTACTGACGGGAATTTTGAAACCCCGAGTTACTTCATTAGATAATACCACCAGTATTTAAAATGTCAGACTCAAACTGCATTTCCCGGTGTGAATGCTGAATACCAGTGCCTGAAGGAAAGTTTTATAGCATCGATTAACTGCAACCATTGGTAGAACTGACAAAGAGCTGCATAAAAGGTTTATTCTGACTTTTAGATGTGGGTATTGTGCATCATTTTTATAACATGCAAGGCAACAATGATGTACTTTGTTACTGCAGGTCAGAACAACTTCACCCCAGCAGATAAATCACAGAGACGGACAGTAGAAGTCCCAGAACTTGCAAGGCACAGGATGAGAGAGGCCACAGAAGAGGTATTTCATTGAGAGGCCACAGAAGAGGTATTTCATTGAGTTTTCCATTTATCCCACTTCTGTTAAGAAAAGCAAAATATACCTAAAATGAAGACCACACAACTTACATGGGAAGAAATCCCAGTGAAACAGACCTGAACTGGAATGGTAGAAGTAAGCAAAATACCTGTAATGAACTTAGATGGCAGTAATGTTGTATGTGTCTTAAACAAAGGCCAGATCCTGAGCAGGTATAAATAGACTTTTTAAAAATGTACCAAGTAAACAGACATCAGTGGGGATAAAGTCAAGATCTGGCATTAACACTGTTTCTGTTTTGGTGGACATGTTTAAAAAAAGAACACATTTTTTAAAAGGGGAATGTATGTTGTTCATGTCAGCATTTACAGATTATTAGACTTTATGTTACAATTTGCTGTAGAGGGCCAAACCTGAGTAAGAACTGTATCTTAAGAAGTACTGGTCAGACAGAAGTATGTGACAATCTCTCTCCTAGTGCTGACTCTCCCCAGTTCACAAAGACAGACATGATACAGAGAGATAAAACAATTTACCCAGCATTTAAGACATCTATAACTGAAATGGGGTGGAAAACCTGCCAGCAGGACTAGGGCAGGGATCATTCCCTTGGACTGGGTTCTGGGGAAGCTGCTCCTTGAATCCTGGGTTCGTGTCCCTCACTCCAAGAAGGACATTGAGGGGCTGGAGCGTGTCCAGAGAACGGCAACAAAGCTGGGGAAGGGTCTAGAGCACAAGTCTTGTGAGGAGCGGCTGAGGGATCTGGAGTTGTTCAGCTTGGAGAAATGGAAGCTTAGGAGAGACCTTCTCATCATTGACAACTCCCTGAAAGGAAGTTGGAGCCAGGTGGGGGTCAGTCTCTTCTCCCAAGGAACAAGTGACAGGACAAGAGAAAACGTCCTCAAGTCAAACCAGGGGAGGTTTAGGTAGGACATTAGGAACAATTTCTTCCCCGAAAGGGTGGCCAAGGCCTGGCCCAGGCTTCCCAAAGCAGTGGTGGAGTCCCCATTTCTGGAGGAGTTTAAATGCTGTGGAGATGTGGTGCTGAGGGACATGGTTTAGTGGTGACCCGGCAGTGCTGAGTTAACGGTTGGACTTGATCTTAAAGGTCTTTTTTCAACCTAAATGATTCTGTAATATATGGCAAACTTCTGGCTAGCTTTTTGTCAAGAAGTCATTTCTGTGCAAACCTAAGTCAGATGTTTGAGTACCAAGATCACTTAAAAAAATTTCACCCCCACCTGTAAAGATCTGCATAATTTCAAGTAAAAACTTCTTACCCGCTTATGCAGAAATTGTGCTGGTAGCTCTGCCACCAGTACAAGGCATTTAAGCTATTCCCAGCTACCAATTCAACTGTGGAAAATAATGTCGCATGTTACCTTTGCGTTCTGTATTGTCTAAGGTAAGGTCTGGAAAACAAATATGCACATGACTAACTTCAAACATGGAATTTCATAGAGGGTTTGCCTCGCTGGCCAGTAATTCTTGCTCTCACAGATTCACAGTAGTGAGTGACTGTCTATACAGTGGCACATGTATGGAGGGCACAACACACTTATACTGGTGAAGTCTTGCACCTCCTCTCTGTACACTGGATTTCATTTTCATCATCTTTCACGTCTTCCTCCATTCTCCTCCTAAGGCACTTGGTGTAAATGTATGTCACTATCCTCTAGTGGTCAGTCAATGAGGCAAAGGTTAAACTTCTACTAAAGACAGCTGGGGTGGGAGATCCTGATCTCGGATTGGAGGCAGGCTTTGTACCAAAGACTGTTGAGATCCACTCCAGAAATGTATTTTTCTTACAGAACTGAAGCCAGTAAGCATGTGAACAACTCCATTACAGGAGGTTCTTCTGGCCTGCAGGGGTAGAGTGGGCACAGCAGAGTTACAGGTAAGAACTCTTGTGCTAAAATAGGCCACAGAGTTCTCCTTGTTTACATCTCTGGCTCCTTGGAGAATGAAGCCCCTGAGAATGGCATCTTTCTAATTCTTCTGGGTCTTTCTGTTGATTGCTCAGGTGTTTGCACAGCAGATCCCTATGGCTGCATCTAATCATAACTCTTCTTCAGTCACTTTTCAGCATTGGCAGCAGTCATCTTCTATTATCAGTTCTATCTCCTTTAAGTATTAATGTAATATATAGCATGGCGTGAATCCTACAGGGGTCTGGAAGAATAAACTGACAAGCTCAGCTCTTCAGATAGCATAAATTAGTATCAGTACCACTGACCTCAGCGATCATATTGTTTGAAGTGAAATCTTATTAAGCTTCCTGTGCCTTTTCACTAAAAGAAACTCCCCTGTCCAGTGAACTTGTAGCTGTTTAAGCAAAGCTGTCAGTAAATGGACACACTCTTGTTTATTTTTTTAACTTTTAATGGCTATTACCTGCAGTTCCCTGAACTACTTAAACAGCACATTTAAGCCTCCTTTGATCATGAATTGGTTAATCATGTGAAAACACGCTACCAAAGAGTTGAACAGAGCTGTCTTCACTGGGCTAATGCCAAAGCTATAAACCAGTATCTTGGTGCTGAAAGCTATAAGGAGCTATGTGAGTAGCGTAGGATTGCACCTTAAGAACAATTTGTATGCATTATTCTGCATAACTGTACATCTGGTGGCAATAGAAAACACGGTGCGTAAATAGGCGCAGCCAGGGTTACAGACAATAAATTCAGACAAGAATTTTCTCTGTCGAAGCTTCTGTGGTTCTCTCCAACGGCCAGACTGCACTTGTACAGAAAAGCACTAACAGCCTCCTAGGGCAGACAGGGAGTCAAAAGCTGCTTTTGGCTTCACTACTTTGGGGAGGAATAAGTAAAGGCCATGGGACCAAACAGCATCTGTGCGATCTCCTCGCACTTCCCTTCAACTCCTGTCGTTTGTAATTAACACTGTTCTAGCTCTCTCTGTCACTGTCACCGTGGAGACCATGGTTCCCTCAACTGTGCAATGCAGCCTGGTACCCACCTTTGTGAAACTGAGGGGGAAGCATCCCTTTCAGCCTGCCAGAGCCACAGTGTGGCCAGGAACACGGGACAAAGAACCAAAGTAAGAAATAATCATTGGAAAATTATTGCAGTAAACTGATTTTTATGCTCTGGTATCCGTTTCTAGTAACAGAAAAAGAAGTCTCTCTCCATAAGGTGCACCTCATGAGTACTCATTGCTGACAAAGATTATTTTTTTTATATAGGAATACAGAAACACCAATTTATGAGGAATCTGGATTGCCCTGGAAATAAAATATTCTGCTAACAGTGCATAAAGGCATTTCTTGAGGAGTCCTGTACTGGACAAGTCAGAGCGCAAGATGAAGACAGAGAGAAGAATCTTTCTTTTAAACAAGTCGCACTGAGGTGTTTTTCTCATTTCTTTTTTTTTCCAAATCAACTTCTAACCTGGGGTAATGGGAATTAAAGTGGTACTGTATATTTTCAACAGAAGTAATCTGTTCCTCAGATCTGGAACAGCTTTAGCTCAGGACAGAGAGGTGCAATTAGCAGACGGTGGAGAGTCTGGTGTCTGAGCTGTAGGTGGTGGTGTTGCTTTGTCGGAGTTTAAGTTCAGCGAGGATGGGCTACTTAAAAGAACAAAAATAGGGGCAAATTGGGGTAGCTAATGAATCAGCTGCCTGACAATAGTCACCCTTCTTTCATCCTCAGTTGCTCACATAATGTCTTTTAGAAATGTGAAGTCCTACATTTCAGGATGATTTAGGAACACAGGTAGAAAAAGCAATGCAAGTGTGAGTGGACAGATGCCAGTCAAACAATGTGACAAGTTATTTTTATCTATATGGTGATTAACGACAATGATTTTCATGATTTTGCCTTTCTTATGCAAAGCCATTCTTCGGTTATGTGGCGTCTTAGATTTCAAAGTACATTTCACTGTCACCTTGGTTTTGGTTGCAGTGAACATACATGCAATTTGTCTTGCAAGAAGAGTCTAATATCCAAGAGAGATAATCGACTTGAGTGAGATCTGCATACACAGGAATCCCATGGATTTATTGTTCATGTACAAATTGAAGAATTAAACCTTACATCTCTCTGAACTGATACAGCCACTGCTCCTATTTACAGTAGTTTTGACTTGTGGATTAGAACTGTCTGTAAAAACATCCATCTCACTTCATTAGTACTTTATTCTGAGTTAGAGCACTGTATTGCCACTAATTTCCAAAGGCAGAAAGGAGACTAGCACTGAGGCATCTGGTTTTGCTATGTGAAAAAAATACTTCCAGCTCCAGTTGGTAAATTGGTAAAGTGACTTCCTTGTGGGGACTCAAACTGACGGACACAGGGATACTGGCACTCTCCTCAACGTAGCTGCTGTCAGGTGACTGTCAGTAAAGCTCTCATAGCCCACTATCACTTGTGGGCAGACCTGTGGCCAACAAGTCAGTGATGAACAGGGAGAACAGCCCTACTTCTCCCCTGCAGCTGTCAATAGGAAACCAGGTTTGAGTTCACATTATGGAAAAAACCCCTCTCCAAACCCCCAAATAATCAAAAGCATTACTTCGGACTCCTGGCATGTGAAAAAAAAGGACTTTTCCTAGAGCCTCTGAAATTTGGCAATGGGCAAGAGTGTCTCCCTGCAGCACTGGAGACTGGGGTTTGGTCCATCTCTCCTTATCACAGCAACTTAGTCACTAAGACATAAGACAGAGAGAACAGCATCTTGGCAAATATTTACAGGAAGGAAGATACACCATGGAAAGAGTGAAGAGAAAAAAGGGAATACATAAAGCAACTGTAGCTCCTTGGTCTTTCTAGAAAGAATGTCATCTTCTCCATACTTTAGTATTATTTTGGAATAAGGAACAACATCCTGAGAAGGGCAGTTAGACAAAAAATTTGAGGACGAGAAAGTTCTCAGGGTCCAGAGAGTCACAGGCACAAATTCAGTCACGCATTTAAGGGCGAGCTTAGACTGAAGCAGTCGGAGTGCTTACTGAGAGCAATTTCCAGACAAGGACACTACTTAGACATTACTTGGGACGTTCAATTCAGACCTAGGCTCTTCCTCCTTCAGTGTGCTCTGAGGCATCCTGCATCGCTCCCAAGTCTTCTGGGGATATAAAAAAGATAAGATGAGGATATTGGTATGGGGAGCTGTCAGTTTCTCAGGCTGTGGCTTTGTTTTTCTTCCCTGGTGGCAGAGCTTTCTGTCCTCCCGGCAGACACTATTCAGCTTAATCATCATTTAAACGGTGAGTTCATTACTCTCTTGAGTCTTCACGCCTGCTAACGGTTTTAGAGTTGCTTTTCCCTAATCAGACTAAGACATTCAGATCCCTTCTTCATTTTCCTTTGCTTGATCTCCACAAATGCTGACACATGCTAACCTGACTCAAGCTTGTCGCTAACCGAAATAATCATAACAATTGCTTACCTCCATTTAATGGCTTCACAGAGAGGATTTTGGGAGTCTTTTGCTATCCAAAAGTTGGTTATGTCTGAGTTATATGTGAGGAAGGTCATTCCAGTCAAATTCAAAAGTGTCACAGATGACAGATCTCTGGTAGGATGCGTTTTTTAATTAATTTAACTTAATCTACTTAATGGATTTACTTGTAAGTTATCAGAAGATTCACTCAGAGCTTTATAAGACGTAAGTTTGGGGATGATACATGGAGTCTTTTTACATACTGCATAGAGGCTGCTTCCTTATTTTCTTGAGAAAAAAAAAAAAAGTATTATTTTGGAATTGTATTCAACAGAGGTTTTGCTGCTTTTCCTATGAATAACACCAGCTTCGTCACTAAGGTTACAAAGCCAGGCAACTTTAGAGTCGGCAAGTTCCTGAGTTTAAGCTGATTATACATCTTTTAGTGCAAGAGTGTTTAATTTAAGCTAGTAAAAATTTATTTCATTATCATTGCTAATTGATCTTAGCAGATCTTATTTACTGAATACTAATCAAATCCTTATAAAAAGACAATTACTAATTTCTCTGAGGGTTTTCCTATGGCAGTCATCACTGTAACTGTACTTCACCCTTTTCCCCCCCATCACATTCCTGTTAGATTAGTTATTTTTATTCACACAATCCAGATGGAAATTGAGACACAATGATTTAGACACAAATTGTTTATTCGCTCTGTGTTGGGCATTATAAATGAAATAGTTCTCATTGATGCTAATATTAGCTGCAAATTCTTAGCACACCTGATCAGATACTTGAGGACTAAGAAGCAATTAATGAACCCGTGTCAAATATGTTCTTCTTATCTTGACTCATGTTATCTGAGGACTATCACAGTGGCAATCAAAGAATAGAGTTTCCCAGGGTATCCATGATTACCTTAAACACAAGCCCATAGCATCAAAGAATCTCACCATGGTAAGAGTTGGAAGGGACCTCTGGAGATCATCTCGTCCAACCCCACTGCTCCAGCAGCATTACCCAGAGCAGAGTGCCCAGGATCGCATTGTCCAGGTGTATTTAGAATCTCTCCAGAGAAGGAGATTCCACAACCTCTCTGGGCAGCCCATTCCAGTGCTCAGCCACCCTCTCAGGAGAGGTGTTTTTCCTTATGTTTAGGTTGATATTCCTGTGTTCCAGTTTGTGCCCCTTGTTCTCTTGCTGGGCACCACTGAAAAAGAGTCTGGCCCCATCCTCTTAACCCCTGCCCTTTAACTATTGATAAGCATTGATCAGCTCCCCTCTCAGTCTTCTCCAGCTAAATAGCCCCATGGCTCTCAGACTTTCCTTGGCACGGAGATGCTCCAGTCCCCTCAACATCTTCATAGCCTCCGCTGGACTATCTTCAGCAGTTCCTCTCTTGAACTGGGGAGCCCAGGACTGGGCACAATACTCCAGAGGTGGCCTCCCTAAGGCAGAGGAGAGGGGGGATGAGAACTGTCCTCAACCTGCTAGTCCTCTTCTTAACATAGAATCATAGAATCATAGAATCATAGAATCATAGAATCATAGAATGGCTTGAGTTGGAAGCAACCTTCTAGATCATCTAGTTCTAGCCTCCGTGCCATGGGAAGGGACACTTCCCACTAGACCAGGTTGCTCAGAACCTCATCCAGCTTGGTCTTAAACATTTCCAGGGATGAGACTCCACAGCTTCTCTGGGCAATCTGTTCCAGTGTCTCACCATCCTCATAGTAAAGAACTTCTTCCTAATCTCTAATGTAAATCTACCCTGCTCTAGCTTAAAACCATTGCCCCTTGTCCTACCTCCACATGCCCTTATAAAAAGTACTGCCCCTGTCCTGGTTTGAGTTAGAACAGAAC
>VWZK01010637.1:7402-66151 GCA_013396935.1 Baryphthengus martii
ACCCCCCAACCCCGCACCCCGGCAGGGACCCGAGAGGCGCGAAGGCCCCGGGGAACCGGAGAGGGGGGATCTCGGTCCCTGCCATCCCTGGGAGCACCCCCGGCACTGGGAATCCTCCCCATCTCTTCTTTTCCTGGCTGATTTTTACCTCTTGCTGTGCCGGCGGCGGGGTTCTGGGATGCAGTCCTCCCTCCCTCCTTCCTTCCCGCCTGGATTTCTGCGAAATAATAAGCCCTCGACCCCTGGGTTGGGTTTTTTTCTTCCCAAAGGAGTGAATCCTCCACCCTGTGGACCCGCCCTCGGGGTCCCGCAGCCCCAGATCCGCTCCTTCCCGCGGAACCGTTTTGCCCGTTTTACTGAGGTGCGTTTTCCTCTTGCTCCTTCAAATTTTCCGAGATCCTGAATTTTAAGGATTGTTCGATTGATTTCTTTTTTTTTTTTTCTCCTCAAATCTGTTGCAAGCACAAAAGACTCTGATTTCGTACTATTTAATTACTATTTAATTACCATTATATTTTACGAAAAACGCGACAATTCAGCCAACGAATCAATAAATTACCTGCGGCGAGGTCCCGGCTCCGGCGGCAGCCGCCTTTCTCCGCCGCCTCCGGGGCTGTCTCCCCGCCACCCAAACGCGCTATTTGCGCGGCCGCGGATATCCTCCAACCCTCCCCCTGGAGAGGTTTGAAGTTCCGCGCGGAGCCACTTAAGCTTCCGCGGCAGCGTAGGGCAACGCGACCCCGCGGAGACCCGGGAGTCGTTCCCTGGTAGCGGGGAGGGGGTCGTCCGCACCCGCGGAGCCCCCATCCCAGGACTGGGGGAGGCTGCGCGGTGGTTTTGCACGTCACCCGGGGGCTCGGCAGCGAGGAGCTGAGTCTCTTCGCCTACTTTTATCGTTTATCAGCAAAAACACCGGTTTCCCCCCTCCAGTTTCCACCCGGGAGGGTTTCTGCAAGCCCTCAGCTGTGATTTGAGCCTGGATTTTCGGTGTTCGTTTTCTCCTGTTCCTGGAGGTAGCACTGTTAGTCCTGCATCAGAGTAGTGGCCGCAGGGCTCACGTTTAGCCAAACCTGGCTGCAAAATTTCAGTTGTTGGAGTCCTGACCCCCCTCCCGGGGACCAGGGACACAGGCTGTTTGGGTTTCTTTCCCCGTGGCCATCACCGGCGTCCCCCTGCCCTGCGAATGTGCCAAGAAAAGCTTGATCTGCTGCTGCTGGGTGAAATTTGGGCACCTTGACACATTTATGACTCAAGGAAAGGAAAATTCCAAGGAGACACTGAGCAGAAAGCAGCTCCTACACCTTCTCTCGGCGCTTTTGCGGATGCTTTGCTTTCAGCAGCCTTTGGGTCCCCCCAAAAAATGGCTAGAGCTTAAATTATTGGGGGGTTGGTTTATATTTCAAGCATGGCTTGGGACCACCTTGTCCAAGCACAGCTTCCTTAGGGATATGCCCTTGGAGACACCCAGGTGTGTGCCCATACTGAGGATAGTCAAGGGGGTGTGTGTGTCACTTAATAGTCCCTTAGCCCCAAAGTCCCCAAAGAGGGGGGTCCCCACATGTAAAACCTCATCTCCCCAACAGCTCTTTGCGCTTGGGGTTTTGAACTCCCATTGCCAGCGCCTGGGTGTTTCCGCACACCGGAGGCGATGCTTTTCCATCCCTCACCCTGCGCGTTCCTCCAAGTGGTTTCCAGCGCACCAAGTTCACGCAGGGATTTCTGAAGCTGCATCGCTTCAACCTAGCGTGGGGGGCTCCAGCCTGGTGGCGACTCCGTCCGAGAGCAGAGAGCCCCCAGCCTCCTGCCCACCGGTTGCAGCCTTGCTTTTTGTCAAGGCAGCGGATACTTGGAGCCAGAGAAAGAGCTGAATCAAGTTTTCCATTCGCTCTGGGTGTGCTTAGCATTTCCAAGGCGAAGCTCCCTGGGGAGCACTTTGCATACCTACCTGGGCTGGGGGTTTTACTTGGGAAGGCTACACGGTCCTGAAAGGTCCCAAGTGACCAACCCAGAAGCTGCTGCCCGGTGGAGGCTCCTATTGCACCAGCCCAGATGAAGTTCACAAAGACTTTATGCCTCAGCCTGCGCCGTTCGTTCGAGGTTAAATGTCTTCCAATAAAAAGCTGTGGTCAGTTTAACTCCAAATTACATACTTTTCTTTATCTGTGGCCTGGAACTCTGCAAACTATGCAAAGTCCCATTTAAATTAATGGGATGCTTCAGTACTGATTTTAATGGGATTTTGTATAATAAAAATAACACTTCGAAATGCCCTAACGTTTTGCTGCAAACTTGCAACAAAACTCTCTGGAACTGGGATAATAAAATACAGGCTTTATATGAAACCCATGAAGAGTTTGTCACCAACTTCAATGGCACGGTTTCAGGCCTTATTATTTTAGTTTACCCTTGTATAAGTAAAAATTCATGGATTAAACAAGAATCTGTGACAACTTTCCTGTTCCAATCGGGCAACTTGTATGTGAAAAATTAGCTTGATATTATCAAAACGGCCAAGCTCTTCAGACTTGTAAACCAGCCTGTATACAAGGACTGAGAACAAGTAAAAATAAGAAACTACGCGTTGTTTTCGCTAAGAGTTTGCCCATCAAACAAAGCGAAGTTGTTACTTCTGAAAAAAAAGAGAAACAAAACCAACAAAAAAAATGCCAAAAACTTTATATTCCTCCTTTAATCTATCCAGGAGAACAGCTTTCTGCTCACCCTCATAGAAAACAGTAAAAATCTCCTTCAAAGTAAAATATGTTTTAATTAACAGAGCTGCAAAATAAAACCCACGGCTCTGCAACGAGCCTCCTCTGCAGCTCGCCATTGTGCGAGCCGCTCGGGCAAGCTGCTCTTATTAACAAGCTACAGGCTACGCTCTGCTCCAAACTGATTAAGCAGTAGGGCTGCAGGCAGATTTTTCTATCAAAAATATTTCGATGGCAGCCAGCCTTTTCTTTTGCAGCACGATTTTAAATTTTTTTATGGGGAAAAAAAGAAAAAAAAAATTGTTTTCTCCCCAACTCCAATTTCTCTGATGAAGAAAGCCTATGCAGGAAATATTTATTTACCAAAAAACCTCTCGCCAAATAAAAATTCCCATAGGAAATAAAAAAAAAAAATTAGAAAGAAAAATGAAAGAACATGTGCATTTGATTTTTTTTTTTCCCCTTCTTCACTCAAGTAATTTCTCGCAAAAACCCAGGTAACCAGGTTCAGAGACGAGCAAATTCGCTCCCAAATCTTCCCAGGAGAACAGTGGAGCTGAAGCGAAGGCTTCTGCCCACGGGCGAACCCCACCGATGTAAATGAGGGGCCCAGAACCAGCTCCTCCTGACACCTACAATCGGCGGCAGCAGGCGAAGCCTCCCCAGAATAATGTGCCAAACAGCGCTCCAGCCCAGTTGCTAATTCAAGTCTTGCACAGCAGCTTCAGAGCTTCCCCCCCAAATCTCTGTTAATATGCAAGAAACAAAAATCTGACTTAGTACGAGGAGGGACAAAGTAGCTGCTGTCCCCCAGGAGCCCAAAGTAATTTACTTTACAGGCTCCAAAGTGGTACATGCCTGGGTACAGGAGATTAGCAGTGGGATTTTCGAAAGCCTGACGTGAGTGAGGACCAGATTTTTAGAAATGATTCAGTGAATCAGTCGTGGTGTGAGATTTTCCTCGAAGTGAGGTAGGCACCTGGGATTTAGACACTAAGAGTGAGACTTTTAGAAGGATTTAGATGTCTGAAGATACAGCTAAGTACACAGTGGGATCTTTGAAAGCGCCCGGCGCCTGTGTCTCTCAGAGGTATCTGCTCTGGCTGCTTCTGAGGTTCCTCTAACTGTGAGAACCCAAATCCCTTCCCAAATTGAGATCTCAAATCCCAAAGGCTGGCTTTCAGCATTTGGGCACCCTCAAAATTTCCCAGTCTCCCTCCACTCCCCTCTTTTCTTTTTTTCCCAGAAAGTCTAGAAGGAAGGTTCACTCATTTAAGAGCTAATTCATGAAAGTACTTAAGCACACAAGGAAACTACCCAGCAAAATGCTTCTAGGCATGAGGCGAAGCCCCATCCCACAGAGGCTAGCTGGAGATTTGCCACCAGCCGTGAGGGAGCGGGGCTGTGCCCCACAGATAACCACAGCGCTGCTCGCACTCTGCTGCTCACACCCTACTCAAGGCAGCAAACTCAAGTTGCTTAAAATTAAGTGTAAAGTTAAGCAAAGTGAAGGAGGCATTTTGGAGAGTTGCGCTCTCCTAAATCCGTGTTTGAAGTCTGGTTCTAAATTTAATCTCACGCTCTCGCAAAGCGAGACTCCAGTCTTTAAACATTTACAGAGGCAGGTTTGGAACCTTTGAAAGCAAACCTGGCAAAGCAGGTGAGAAGGCTGGGGGCCAGTTTTCTCTCCCCTCCCCAGGAACTGGCTAACAGAGGCAGAAGCCTCCACTCACTGGTCTCAGAGGCCAGCAGATTTCCCGAGCATCTCCTCCAAGGTGGCTTCAACAGCAGGGATCAGGGCTAGGACATCCCGTATGGTTCTCTGCCCACATCACCAGCTTGTTCCCTGCAGTGAGGAGGATAAAATATCATGAGTCAGTGCAGGTATTTGGAGCTGGAGGAAAGCTCATTATGGGTTGTGGCAGGGAAGCACACTTGCAGCTCTCTTCCCTGCTGAGATGGGTCTTGGCTCCTCTACTGACCCTGCTCTGAGATCTACGGACCGATGTGGTGGCACTGAAGTGGGTTCAGCACAGGATCTGCACAACCCCTCTGCCTGGTGTGGTGGCCAAAAGGGCTGGATCCTGTCCTCTGAAAGCTCATCCTCTTACTGTAAGAGGGTTTGCATGTTTTACCCCTGAGCACATCCGCCTACGGCCCCTTCCCACCTGCCTGTACCACCCCAAACTGCCCTATCTGCCCGTACCCCAACTCCAGCCACACTGCCCCAGGTGATGACTGCAGAAACTGCTCCCCTTGCTGGCCCCCATCCCATTGCCAGGGCTTCGGGGAGAGGGGTAAGCAGCATTTGCCTGCAGTCCAAGGGCTAAAGCTCACTGGGCAGGGACTGGCACATTTGCAGGGGTCACAATCAGAAAAAGGCAGAAACAGCCAATCTACAACCCTGTCCACTTTCCTGAGCCCAACCCAGCCCGTTACCTGTCCTCTCTGTACAGCTGAACAAGCGCTGACAACCTACATACCGGTTCATTCCCTGGCTCCCCACTCCGTGTGTATCCAGCTGCCTTACATTCCCTCCTCCCTCCTTCCTGACCTGGCTATTCCATACAAACACCCTCCTGCCTCAAGCTTAACTGGATGTGTGATTTAACCACCGGTCCCATGTGTCTCTCTGTTATACATACATATATATATATAAAAATATATTTTTTCATCTATCTGATCTCTGATTTGAGATCATAACTATCAATTTCTTATTTTCATGTAGACTCTGAGCTCTCTGGTATAATTGTTCTACACAGACACAGTGAATTTGTTCATCTCTACCTTACACCCATTCATTCAGACAACCCTCCCGCCTCCCCGTAGCCGACAAATACCATAGAACTTTAAAACCCAACAACTCCATCTCTGACATATTTACCTAATCTTCTTCCTTTTGTTTTAACCCACTTTAGTATCAGCTGAATACAAATATATCATCTGTTTTTACCTGGTCTTCTAAGGTGGAGTTAGAGTTAAGGTTTACTGCTTAGAGCCAGGGTCAGGGTTTGGTTTAGTTAGGGTTGGGGTGAGATTGGTTTAGAGTTAGGAGAAGGGTTGGTTCAGGATTGAGGATTATGTTTGGGGTGAGGCATGGGTTAGGTTTGGGATAGGATTATGGTTAGTATCAGGGGCAGTGGTGGCTCTCAGCTTGTGTTAGGGTTGGAGTTTATGGTTATGGGTTAGCGTTGTGTTCGGATACTGTTGGGTTAGGGTTAGATTTGGCTTAGTGCCGTGGCAGGATAAGCTTTAAACTTCAGGTCAGGTTTGTGTCAGGATTTAGAATTAGGGGTAGTTTTAGGATGGGTTTGGGAGTCACGTCTCAGTCTTGACCATGTAATTTCCCTATGCTTATTTCTTAAGCAAATAGATCTGTTCTCTTTCTCTCCATCTCAAGACTGAAGATTATTTAATTTTTCTCTCTCCCCTACCCCTGTAGGTGTTTAGAGTTGAATTTCATAACACTTAACAATCTATTTCCCCAGCTATTCTCATCTACCTGACCTCTTTGCCCATTTTGCATACACTCATGTCTCACACATCTAGTCTCTCACATCTACTAATCACTCTTGTCTTTTCTTACAACACTAATATATTCACCACTTCTGCTTTTGCCCATCACGCCTCAGACATCAGCGCAACTAATGCCATGATTAACCATCTTCTTTTGCCGTCTTTTTTATACATACTCATTAAATTAACTCCTGTGAGCACTTACCTATCTGATCAATCCGATGCAAATTTTTATTAATCTCTCTAGATTTCCATAGCACATGGTAAACTGTCTATTTTCTTCTCCCTCCTTGTTCCATCCATATTCATCTCCCTGCTCACCCGCACCCGCTCCGATGAGCTTCCTGGTACCCACTCATCTGTATGAGTGCCCACATCCTTCATCATCAATCATCCTGTCCAGGATTTACTCCCCCATTTAACACCCCTCTAATTCATACGTGATCATCAGGCTAATTTCTCAGCACTCCCAGCTCATGAATACTCCTCCGTCTCTTTACCCAGTCCAACCTGTTAGCTCCCTAATTGTTCCAAGTTTGGGTTTTTTTTGGCATAATCTCTTTATTCTGTATGAATTTTGTATGTAATTTATTTACTCCATGCTTATTTTATCTGACTTTTCCTTAATTTTTTCTCCCTTTTTCCCATATCCACTCTTCTCTCGTGTCTGTGCCCTTCAACTTTTTTTTTAATGCATCTACCTAAAACATCCTACCCCATCTATGTCTCGTACATCACCTTTTCCACAGTTCTCTTTGTATTTACAGGGAGTCTCGAAGACAAGATACCCGTTCTATGGGTGTTACTCACCTATTACTTTATTAACTACTCCTCTATTAACTCTCTTATTGTTCTTCTTTTATCTGTTCCTCCCTCTATCTACATTCCCCACAATCAATGCCCTATTCACCCTATCAGCCCACATTTTCTAGCTCTATTAGTCACATATTTC
Source organism: Baryphthengus martii (assembly GCA_013396935.1). Lineage (NCBI taxonomy): Eukaryota > Metazoa > Chordata > Aves > Coraciiformes > Momotidae > Baryphthengus > Baryphthengus martii. The sequence continues at coordinate 14,582 of VWZK01010637.1, forward strand.
TTCCACCCTTCCAGTTATCTTTCCACCCCTTTACCCAGACATGTTTTGTCTGCTGTAAACCTGTCCATCTCCATCTAATCTCTTTCTCTTTTGGCCTTTAATTTATCAATCTGCTCTCTGCAGGTTTATCTAGTCACTCTTTCTAGCCAATACAAGCTTAGTCAATAATCTCCTTGGTGCAGGATAGACACTCAGCTCTCCAGCCAGCCAGCCGATTTCTGCTCCAGAATATTCATGGTATTTCTAGCAGATCACTTCTTCTTCCTTACACCCATTTTCCCATTTTAGATCTATTCGTGCTACTGCTGCTGACGTCACTTCTGTTTAATGTATGAAGCCCAGCACATCTCTACGTATCTCTTTACCTAAACATGTCAATTGATACAGATAGCCCTTCGTGTCTCCATTTATTCCGTATGTCCTGCTAGGTTTTCTATTTTATCTGTACTTAGCTGCTTGCTACCTATTACAGCTAAATACTTACAATACCCCCTCCTGATAGTCCATATTTCCATATTTTAATCTACTCACGTTACATTCATTTTGCTTAACTTCAGCTACCCAGCAGTTACCTTACCCACCCAATCCAGCTTGTTCTCTTCCACATTTATCTGTTCCACACCCGTTCAACAAACCAATATGTGATACACAGACACCTATTTGCTCATTTTCACACAGCTATCAGGCTCAGCTATGCTGCAATCCATCCCAGGTATATTTATCTGTCTAGCTGATTTCAGGCTTATTCTAAGATCTCTTTTTCTCTCTTCCTTTCCTTTCCTCTTCCTTTCCTTTNTACACCACATCCAGTCACTGCCTCTTCTGTCTACAACTTTATCCCACGGGTTCACTCTGCAGCCCATCAGCCACCTCACCCCTAGCTCCACCAGCCATCCAGCCAGCCAGCTCCTGCATAAACTTTCCAACTACCCACCCATGGGACTTGCTCTAGCAAAATACATCCTGCATCTATTCACCTTATCCTGATGTGCATCAAGACCACACTTATGACACCATCCCACAGCTAGTCTGTGTCCAACACACTCGTTTTCCCTCCATCATCATTCCTTCTGTATTAATACCAAATTATCCATCCTCTGCAGAGACCCTGTGGACGTCTATGTAACGCTGCCAATCATTCCAACCCATCCATCCCCCAGGTACCTCTTGGTCTCTACCTATTTATTTCTGTATATTTATCTAAAGTGGCCATCAGTTTACACCAGAAAATCCAGCAACCGACACACGGGGCCATTCGATCTGGGACCCCAACGTGCTGTCTCTCGTTAGACAAGAGGTAATTCCGTTCAAAGTAACTTCAGGAATACTGTTTTTATCACTCTCCATGATCCAGTCTCACATCAGACTGATGGGTACAGGGAAAGAGAGAGCAAGAGTGGGTATTGTCTGAGTGGATGTCACATAACGCCAGCTTCTCAAAGCAGAAACAACAGCCAGCTGCAAACAAGGCAAGATTTTCTCCCGACACTGCGAGGGAGTCAAGACAAGTTATGCCAACAAGACGAAGAAAAGTGGACATTTGGAACAGACAAAATAATTATCCCTGCATCCGTGAAATACGTGATTTTCATGGTATGGGACCGACTTCCAGCTTCAAATACCCCCTCGTGGGAGTGGCAGCTGCAGTGGGGTTATGTAGGTACCTCTTTTGCCATCAAATATATGTGGGTAAAAGAAATTATATCAAAGTTCCCACCTAAGCTTTCCACTCTCTCCTTATAAGTTTGTTTTGCTATTATTATTATTATTATTTTTGGTACTCTAAATCTTTTCCTGAGCAGGCAAATCTACACCTACCTGTAGCTGTTCCTAGGGGAGTTTCTTTGCTGCAAAAGAGACGCCCTCCCTCTTCTCACTCTTAGCCATCTTCTTTTTGTTATCTGCTCAGATTCTGGACCCTGACCTGGGTTCAAACAAGAGCCCCTCAGGACCAACCTGCATGAATGAAAAGGGGAAAAAATCTGAAACCCTGAGTTTGCAAGTGTTCAGACCCAGGAATTTGGATTATCAGGATGCTGAGCTGTGGGACTTGGTGTTGAATGCTTTGCTGTTATTTTATCTCTCCTCAATTACTCTTCCAAACCAAACCAGTATCACTTGATGCCAAAAAAATAGTTGGGATTGGTGAACCAACAGGTGGCAAAGACTGCCAAGGCAAGTCTGGAAGTTCATGGACTCACGTTCCCAGGTACCGCAGAGGGAGCTGAGGACTGGGATGCTCCGGGAGCTTTCGCAGAGTCCTTGCAAGTTTCACAGGCAGCAGGAGCTGGGAGAGAGGAGGGCAGGAGTCGGAAAACTCTTGGGAAAGTGTCATAAATACCTCTTGATATTCCCTGAGATAGCAGAGCCCGTACATGCACTGTCGGCCGCAATCAGCAGCCTCTGCGCGGAATTGTTTGTCTTGATCTTTGCATTAGGTAAAGAAAGAAAAAAACAACCCAGAGACAAGGTCTCTTTGGGCCCCCAATCAACAACAAAAAAGGCAGCCACCAGACAGTCATTTAGTGAGCATCTCAAAGCTATCTACCGTCTGCTGGAGGGGCTTTAAAGGCATCAGCTTTCTGTGTTTGGCTCAAGCCAAGCGAATTGTAGTCTAAAGCTTTTCCTTGAATTCAAGGCTGTGTTTACTGCAGTCAGGGCGAGGGGAAGGAGGCAACCCTAAAGCCCTCCCTCCTCCTCTTCCCCCACCCTGCAAGCCCCAGGCTTGAAACTTGATTTAAAAAAAAAAATACAAGATTGAATTTCAGTTTGCAGGATTAGGGAGATGACTTTTAGGGGCTGCTTGTTGGAAAAAAAGCAAAGCAAAGCAGCTGGGAGGGATTAGGCTGAGCTGGCGTCTGCACTTTCAACTGATTCAATTTTGCTCCACAAGACATTGTATCTGAGCCTTTCTGGAGACTATTCAAAGCAAATCATTTTCATTTTACCATTTGGTAAGTGATCAGAGTCTATTTTTAGTGTCTTGGAAGCGACGGGTTTTTTCTCTCTCTCGCTTTTTCTTTTCTTTCTTTTCCTTTTTTTTTTTTTCTTTCTCTCTCCATTTTCTTCCACAATTGACTATCTGCATTTGGGGTATCAAGAACAGGCATGTTTGGAGGGAATGTTTGCCACAGCCAGCAGCTTCAATTTATTTTATGCCTCACTTCAAGAAGGAAAGGCACGAGACAGCGGTTGGAGCTGGCAGGGCTGTCAAGCCATTCTCTCCGAAAGCCTCCCACAGCCCAGGCTCTGCACCAGTTTGGTTTTTTCCAGGTGATTCCTTACAATTTGGGCAAATCCAGCCAGTGGCACTCGGGTCCCTGTAGCCTGTGGGGCTGCTGGCTGAGGTTGGGGTCCCTGTGCCCCGTGGGCATCGGGCAGGGAGGGCAGGGGGGGACTGGGATGCAGTCGAGGGTTCAGGCTGATGTTTTTCTGGCTGATTTTTTTTTTATTATTTGTTTTGGTTTTTAACTCCAAAGGTTATTTTGGCTATTCAGTGATATTTTGCAAAATCTTCGGTGCCTTTGCTGCTTTTGTGATTAAAAAAACTCCCAGAAATTAGAAAATTTTTATGAAATTAAGAAAAGAGTCTTACCACTTGGGCGGGGAGGGGGAATGCTCTCCCTTTCAATTTAAATGCATTTTTCCGTATTTTTTTTCCTTAATTTCACTTCACTGAAAACAGAAGGGTTTGGAGGGTCTTGTCTTTTCTTTCCTTTCCTTTTCTTTTCTTTTCTCTTCTCTTCTTTCTTTTCTTTTCTTCTTTCATTTTTGGAGCTGTTTGGTCTGGTACATTGCTGCACAAACTGAAAGTCCTCTACAAAAGGGGGCACAGGCTGAGTGAGGGTCCCACAGCATCATCCTCTGGTCCTCCATGGCCACAGCAGTTTGTTTACATTTCGGGGGGGGACGAGGGGCTGCAATCCCCTCACCAAAAGCACTTGCACTGCAAGGCTCTTGCAAGCTCTGGTTAAAAACATTCCTCTTGCTGGCCTTGCCACAGACTCCTTCTGTACCTTTAGGGCAAGTTATTTATTCTCCTTGCATCTTCCCTTACATAAAATGCCTGTAGCAGGGAGCAGAAAATGATAAACACCAGGGCGTTTTCCTCCTCAGACTGGATTGCAAGATACCACCAGTTCGCTCGGGGAGCACGAACGCCTTCCTCCCATCCCTACCCCAGAGATGGCCCATGACCGATGCCACAGCAAACACCACCTTTCCAAACCAAAAAGCTGACCTCTGGATGAAAGTCCTCGAGGGTGAACGTTTTTTCTTCTCTCATATTCCTCAGGAGGTGTGATTTTTTACTATTTGTGATGTCTATAAAGGACTTGCTTTGTGTAACTGGGTGCAGATTGCCTCCCAAATCCAGGGGGTGGGTTTATTCAGTTTGATTTGTCTGTAAAATGGGAGTAGGGCATCGTCAGTCCCTGGTGAGCACCCCCAGGGCAGTTTGGGGTGTTTCAGAAGGACGCTGGCAACAGCCCCCTTGGCACCACTAGCCCTTTAAGTAACACAGGGCTGCTCAGGGTGAGCCCTTAACACTGGCAAGATGCAGCTCCAAAGGAGGGAGTAAAGCAAGGAGGAGGAATGTAATCAAACAGTACCTCTGTGCTGGGAGGGCGGGGGGACAGGGCGGGAAGTTCTAACAGCACCAGATCCCAAAATGAAGCAGCGACACCGGCAGGGAGACCACTCCCTATCATGAAAAGGATCTTTAGGAAGGTTTGATGAGTTGTCTGAGATCAGCTATTCCTCAAACAGAAGGAAAAAGACTTCCCCTGCCTCGTCCTAGCTGAGCCTGCAGCCTGGTGTTTTAGCCAAAGCAATGCCCCAGCCCACAAAGCCAGGCAGCAAGAGCTGCTGGCTCTTGTGGCACCAACAATCATTTATTCACAAGCTGGGGCAAAAAGGAATCTGCAAGCAGGGGGGAGAGGAGGGGGAGCAAAACACAACCTGCTCTTGTAAAAGAGAGCCTTAAAAAAATACCATGCACGAAGGTCCTCGCACAGGCTTTTTATTTATCAGTCTGCAGTCAGGGGGAGAACGCGGTAAGGATGTGGAACTGGGGGTAGGAAGGTCTCTTCTAATAAAAAAAGAATGGGTCTGAACAAAGGAAAAAAGTCCTGCTAAACTGATGGGGGCAGATGGCATCAGCCCCACCGTGTTCCCCTTCAATTGCAGGAAAATATAGTAAAGCAATTTAATGAAAACGTTTAAATAAGCAAACGGTGCAGTTAATTGAACCCATATGCATTAGGAAGGAAATCTAAAGTATACTGATTCATTAAGTTTTATATAACTGTAAACCCCCAGAACCTAAGACAGAGTAAGAAGCCATGATGAAGTGCCAACTAGAAGGAGACCTTCTACCCAACTTCACTTCCATCTCTTTTGTTATGACAAGAACAAGTGGTTTTAACAAGTACACCATAAATCAGGAGTGCGCGCTCCAGCCTGGAGTCTTCCAGGTACCCAACTGTGCTGCAAACTCACATTCCTTTTCTTCTGGGAAGGTTTGTTTTTTTTTTTTTTAAATTTATTCTCCAGTTCAGAAATAACTGGAACTTGGATGCTGCCATCTGCAAAGAAAATAAGCAATGAAGAGCTGGTCCTTGAGGTCTTTATTCATTTTTTTTGTAATTCAAGAAGACTTAGTATCTAGATGATGCTCCCTGAGTCACATCCAACTGAAAGCCACGGATTCGTCACACGTGGCTTTGACTGGTAAACAAAATCCTGTCTCTTGTAGTGACCATGCCTCTCCTCTCATGACCTTTTGGGCAGAGGGGTGGCAAAGACAGAAGCTGGGGCTGGGAAAGGCAGTAGGTTTGCTCTCCAACAAGCTCCTCTCTTCCAGAGAGTTTCTGCCCTACCTGTAGTTCAAAATGAAAATCCAGAAATAAAATTCTGGGGAGAAATCTGCCCTGGCCCCATTGAAGAAGGTGCTAAAGCTCCCTTTGATTGTAAGAAGGGCAGAACTTCACCTACAGCTGAGGAGACCTTTGGAAATGCTCGGTTCAGGATTTGCCTGGTGTGGTTTGGGTCTGGAGGTACCAACTTCGGTTTCCTCCTTCCCTGAGCTCTTCGCAGCTCATGAAACCGGATCTGTTCAGTTTTCAGAGAAATCTGGTTCACTGCAAATAAAAGCCACCAAATTACGCTCATTTGGTCCCAAGCTGTAGAAAAGATTGAGAGTTGGGCTTAGGGGTTTCCAGTGATGCTGATGCAAAGTGCCATTATAGCCACCAGAATGGGAAGACCTTCATCCTCAGTTTGAAACGAAGGTGACCTATAGCTAAGAATAAGAAGAGTCTCGAGCTAATTGGAAGGGCTTCTCAGAACATCCAGCCTGGTTCAGAAGGTTGTGGGTAACCTGTGAAGACCGAGGCCCTTCCCATTCGCCTCCATCTGTTGATATGCACAACTGGATGGGGGATGTAACAGGAGAGAGAGCTACAGAAGGAAAAAATTGCAAAATTGAGTTTTCGTGCATAAAGGTTGACCAGTGAGGTGATGTTCTTGGTGCTCAAGACTTCAGAAACCCAATCATGTGAAAATAAGCATGAAGCAAGCAAGCAGCATTCATGATCACACGAAATATTAAGGAAAAAGATATTGTTTTAACACTCAATAAAAATAAAAGCACAAAAGATTTCTAAGCGAGGTCTTCACAGAGACTTGCAAGCGCGATCATTTCTCGACCTCTCCACAGGTGACACCATGGGCTCTGTGGGATGGGGAGCGATGGGGACGTGAAGGTGCCCGAGATGACCAGACCTCACCGCCTGGAGCGTTTTGGCCGCGCTGCAAAAGCGAGGCAGCCACGGTCTGAAGGGAAAAGAAACGTGAAGGGGAAAGAAACGCCGGGAGGTGAATACAGCAGCCCCTGTTCGAATTTCCGGGATGTCAGGCTCGGTTAATGTTCGGGAGACAGAGGGAGAGCTGAAGTGTTGGCCCCAATTCAACAAAGCACTTAAGCACGAGCTTAACTGTAAGTACGTACTTAAGTCCCTCCTTATATAGCAGCCCATATGTTAACGCCTCCCGAAGCCGGCGTTAAGTGCATGCTTCAAGTTAAGGGTCTGCTTAAGAGCTTTGTTGAATCAGGGCTGTTGTTTACTTCTTCCAACAACTGATGTCTCCTGGAATATCCACTTTTTTTTTTTCTGGTTGGGAACCTGACGCATCTGTTTTCTCTTAACTTATTAATAGAGTTGTTCTTGGGGAAAAAAAAAAATTCAAGGTGACAGGAGCCTTGAAAATCTGCGATCGTTGCATCCAGGAGAGCGAGCGACCAACAAGTCCTGAGCTTTTCCACAGAGATTCCCTGTGCTTTCCGGCGCTCCCATTTTAGTCTGGAGAGTTTAAGAGGAAGCAACGGGCTTACAAAACAATGTGGAGTCCCCAAACATATAAATAATCTGAATTTAGCTTGATTAGAAAATAATGTGTTACCAGCATTAAGAAGTCTTGAATCATCAGGCACTGCTGGAATATAAACTTGTAAATGATGATTAAATTATTAATGCAAATGTGTGTCAAATTAGTATATATACATGCACATAACATAAATATAAAAGTGCTTCTATAAATAGAGCAGCTGTATCAGGAAATCCTGAACTACGGAAGATTATTGGAATACGGCTTAATTCCACCGGCAGGAAGCAGGAGGGATATCTTAGGGAAATGAAGATAAGTCACAATTTGGGTTCTTTTCAAAGATACACACTCCCAAGGGCATCAGCCCTCCTGGAAATTACGCTCCTTGTTAAAATTCACTGCGGCGTGCCTGGGAAAGCGCTGTTGGGATGCTCTCAGGAGTGACCAGGGCAGGTAAGGCGCAGAGAAACATTCTGCGCCTCTGCTCATACATATCATTTTTAATTAATTAATTTTCGCCCGGTTGTGGAGCATCTCTCCCACACCTCGTGCTCCTTTGGAAACCAGGTTGTTGACTCCATCGCTCCATGGACGCTGACTCCATACCGGCACCCCCATGAGGGTCGCAGGTTGGATTTGGGGATCTGCCTTGTGGCGTCCCGGGAGCGATGGGTGGCCATGGTGGCTGAGTTATCACTGCCCGGGCTTGAGTCTGTCACCAGCCCTCCTGGCCCTGCCGGGCGGTTTCCCAACGATGCTGGAGACTTAGACCACAATGGAAGGAAATCACTAAAGCTGAATTGCTCCAAGTAAGTCCTCAGCAGGGTTTGACTGGTAAATATTTAACAAGGAGAACTCCCTATCCTCTCCTGGTACGTATTAAACTAATACATTTATTTTAACAAGGGAAACGGTTTCCCCAAGCTCCTGCTCAATTTGAGCCCTTGACTTCTACAAAAGCCTCAGTAAGGTAGGCTTCCTGGGGCTCAGTAATTCACTGGGACTAAATGAGAGATGGCTCCGAGCCATGAACTTGGAGTCTGGAGGCAACAGGACCTCCCCAAGGTTTGGGTAGAGCTTGGTTCTGGGGATTCCATTCCCACCTGCCTCCAAACCAGTCCAATGCTCACCTCAAGACATCGCTGCCACCAGCAGGTTCTGACCGCTTCAGCCATCCTGTGGAGCCAGGTTGACCATAACCCATCACAGTTTCCATGTGCTGGAACTGGTTCACACGCCAAGTCCTCCCCACAGAGGCTTTGTGAAGCATCAGCTCCATCAGCGTCCATCCCGTGCTCCCTCGGGCCCCCAGCCCTCCCTGCTGCCTCTCTCCCCATGCTCAGATGGAGCTGGGTGCCATGGGTAAAGACATGATGCTGGGAGACCAACCACGTCCCATCCCTTCTCCCTGGGCTGGTAATGCTGAGGTTTTATCCCCCCCTTGGATCTGCTCATTGCTCCGTTGCATAGACCAGAGTGGGACTGGCAAACCCTGAGAGCAGACGTGCTTTTGCTACAGAGAATCCTCGGAGATGTCCTCAGGAAACCCTGCTGAGCCATCTCCTGATGCTCTCTGACCTAAACAGGACACAGGGGGGCTCAGCACTCCCCAAGACCTTCTCACACAAGTCAGGGCTCTCTCCCACTGCCGGCACTGGTGCTGTCCCCTTGTGCTCTGAGCAGGGTGGTGGCTGCCAGGCGAACTCCACCCCAGCAAGACATGCCCCGAACGGCTCCCGGGACACGTCACCAGTGCCAGGGCTCACCCACTTCACCCACGGGTGCCCAACAACTGCTTTCCTTGCTCCAGAGGTGGTCCCTGTGGGTATCCTGGGGCTGACTTCATGGGCCACAGGCAGGATCTGAGGCTGCTGGAGCCTCTCTTGCTCCCTCACTAATATTCTTCAGACTTGCCCTCAAGAAAATAAAAAGCTTGGAAAGCAACTCCCAGCTTTGCATCTTTGCTCCGAGCCATCCCACGACTCCGGCACTTCCACTCTGACTCACTGGCAAGAGAGGGCAGGTTTGAACAATTGTGGCCTCCTCTGCCAAGACAATTATGACTCCGGGCGTCACGGCCCAAAACTCTCTGGGAAACTTTCCCTGCTCAGCTTACCCCACTCGCAGTGACGTGCAGCGCTCCCAGGAGAGATGCAGGTGCCTGTAGGTGGAAATGGTAGATCCGAGACCTCGCTGCATTGGGAAGAGCTTCCCCGTAGCACAAAACACCTTCTGCTCCACAGACCACAGAGCAGAGCCTGCCTTTGCTTCTCCCTCAGTGCCTGACAGTTAGGTAGTGTTGGGAGATCCTTTCAGGTGATGCCACGAGTATGGAAACATCCAGCAAAAACCCGCTTTGGCCCGAGCATCTGACGCTTCACCACCAAAAACTAACCTGTGAAGTGTCCTTCCAAGTATCCCTTCCCCAAGTATTCCACCTCAAGGGAGGTTCTTCACAATATTTAATAAACTTTCCTCTTGGAAAGGGCTGAGGAGTAACAAGGAACATTTGCAAGTGTTTTCCTCATGCTCACAAGCAAGCAGGAAGCCCATCCCTGTCCCCACCAGTCCCAGCCCACAGCAGGTAGCAAGGTCTCTCCCACCATCATCAACATCAGCAGGAAAATCCTTTCCACTCTCTTTTACTGGGATTGTGATTCCAGCAGGTCTTACAGCAGCTGGGTGGTACAGTAAATAAGAAACAGATTTCCAAATGTTGTCTTTTACTATTTTCTTCTTTGCAGCATCTAAGCCCAGAGGCCAACGACCTGATTTCTGAAGGTCTCCGTCCCGACCACCGATCTGCACCCACGGCAAGGCAGCCACCAGGAGAGCAGCTCAGAGGAGAGCGTGCCATGGGGACCAGCAGCTAACCAGGAACAGCAAGGGCATCTCTTCAGAAATGCCCAACTTCAGTGCAAAGTGGAAAACCAGATAGAAAAAAGTCCCCCTGGGCACACCCCACGCTGAGGGTGGCAAGTGATGACACGTTCCTTGCAATCGCTTGGAAATTTCTACGGCCACCTTCTGTGCCAGTTTGAGATTTTGTGTTGCTTCCTATCACGGTTGGACTCAGTTGCATTTTTCTCACCTGCTGCGCTCAAGTGAGGGCTCAGAACTCTGGGACTGACGCTCTTCCCGCAGCAGCATCGGCCCAGAATGACCTCACCAGCCGCAATTTGCCCCGGCGCACGGGCACGCAAGAGGAGCATGAGCTGAAGGATTTAGGTAATTATCCCTGTTACCAGAGAAAGTCCATTTTCAGGCCTTTTCTTAAGCTCCTTCTAACTGGACTCTTCACTCCTTGAACTCAGGGAAGCTCCCACTGAGTTCCAATCCTCCCCTACAATATTCCTGGATGCTGGGACAGGCGGTGGGGATGGCTCTGGGTCTCATGGCTTTCAGGTATCAGAGCACGACGCTACCTGTGAGCCTCGTATCAAATACAGCACCCATCTGAAGAGTCCCTCCTGTGCAGGATGAGGGTGGCCCCCACCCAGCATTTATGGAACAAATTTTGAGTCTTTTTCAAGGAAAATCCCTCTGGGATAGGGTCATCTGACAAAATAAAGGCTGCTCTCCCTGCCTGACTCACGCAGGTGATGACAAAGCCTATGAAACTTTCCTCAGCCCAGGCCTTACTCACAGACGTTTCATCCAACACCTTCTCCCACTTTACCACAGCCCAACAACTGCAGACTGTCAATACACCACAAGCCAACAACTGTCTCACTGTCACACAACTACATTGCTCAGGTCCTGCAGCTTTGTAAAAATACACGTCATGACACCTCAAGGGAGTCCTCTAGAAAAGACCTGCCTCTGGTCTGTATGCAAAAAGCCTCCAAACACCTTTATCCTCATAAATTAATATTTATTTTTTTCCCCCTTCTCTTTTAAATACATTTTACACATGGCAGACTTGCTTTGAGAATACACCAGAGTCGGTTAATGAGGTCAGATGAGTCCTGCCCTTGTTTCAGCTAGAGCCGGAGCGGCAGTGACGACAGCCAGCCAGCCTCTAACGCCAACGTGCCTCGGAGCACCCCCATAACCTGTTGTGCAAGGTTGACTTCCAAAGTCGCCAGATTAATTGGGTGCTCATGCATTTGGTAATCTCGGCACCCGAAGGAGTACGGGCGCACGGTAATCCCCAGGGATCACAGCAGTAGTGTTTTGAGTGGAGAGTTTCAAAGCAGAGTCTAGATGCTGCAGGAACTGATGCTGCCACGGACTTAGTTCCCAACCATCATTTTCTCTACTGTTTTCTTTGCTACTACAGCCATTGCTTCAAGCCTGGCCCAGGCTGCCCAGAGAGGTTGTGGAGTCTCCTTCTCTGGAAAGATTCCAGACCCACCTGGATGTGATCCTGGGCAACCAGCTCTGGGTCAAGCTGCTTTAGCCGGATGAGATGATCTCCAGAGGCGCCTTCCAATCCCCACCGTTCTGAGAAAGTTATGTTGGGCAAGGGTTTATCCTGAATAGACAAAGTCCTATTGGGTTATAAGACAAAAATCAACATCACTCTGGTTAATAACTTTGGAAGTAATTAAGAGCACTTTTATAGGTGCAAGATCCCACTGTGCAATAGACCAGTAAAACCGTGTCTGAGTCTTCTGATGGACGTGTGCAAGGACGCGTGGAACACGCGGGCCAGGCTCGTGCCGCGGTTGCGCCTGTGCCTGCCCTTCCCCACCTTCCCCCCCAGACAGAAGGTGATCCCAGCACTTTACATGGGGCCTGACCCCCCTCTCACGTTCTCCCGCTGCACCTTTGGGTATGACTCCCACTTTGGAGGAGCACAGCCTGATTCACACAACGTCCAAACCAAAACCAAAGGGCCATGCTCTCAAAAAGCTGGATCAAATTTATGAAATTAAAGCTAGACAGAGGCTTCGTAGCTCAGTTGTGAGAGAGCAGTGAAGGAGCGGTACCCTAAGCTTGGGTACACCCTATTCCCTGAGTACACCCTGTCCCATGGGTACACCCTGCTCCCCGTGGGTACACCCTGCTTCCCTACAATCTGTCCACCCAACATCTCCAAGTTGGACATCCAGAAATGGAGGCAACCAGCAAAACCCAGGGGTCTCCTCAGGCCCAGGCTTTGGGTTTTAGTAGTTCTACATCAGCAGAACGGGCAAGAGGCTGTTTCTGAGATGTCAAAAGGAAACTCAACGCTGGGACCCACCAACCAAGCCATTAGGTCCTCCCTCCCCAGCTCCCCCAGTGCAGCCTGTGGGGCCAGTGCTCGGCTAAAACAGCGCCAGGAGCTCAAGAGCCAGCTCACGTTCCCAAATCGAGGCAACATTTTTACCACACCAGTTTAAACCATTAATAATCATCTCTCCAAACCTTCACAAGCTTCCAGTGCTATGTAAACAGAAGTGAATTAAAATGATTTTTTTTTCCATCGCTGTTTAAAAGGCGCGATGCTTTTTCTAAACGGCCCCGCGAGCGAAAGAAAGAGAGGGGAGAGTCCGAGATGGTTCCCTGGACTCCAGCCAGGACCCAGCAAGGACATTATATTTCACTTCAAGATGGTCAGAGCAGAGGTTTGAGAAGCTTTGAAGGCAAAGTTAAGTCCTGCTTCGACCAGCGACGAGCGCTGGAGACATAAACAGATTTCATTTGAACCGGGCTTAATGTAACAAGGTTTACAGAGCAGCAGCTGATTGTGACATGGATCAGAAGTAGAGTATTTTTAGGGAAGCTGCCTGATCCAGACGCAAGGGTGGCGATCTGGATAGGTAGCCCAGCGCCGGCGCTGACCCCCGCCCCGCCCCGCACCCCTCGGCGATCCCCAGCGCTCCTTTATCTGCAAAATGGAAAGAGCTGACCTACTTCATCGAGCGAGCCTGGAATCAATTAATGTCGAGCCTGCATTTAGGAGAGAAAAAACACTATATAAACATTATGTATCATTTAGCTTCTGAGGGAAAGCCATCGCCTGACAAAAGGGGCCTCTCCTTTTTTTATTTTAGGAAGCCCGGTATACGCTGGTGCAGTCCTCCTGGTCCTAATTTACACCAGTCCAAAGTGCAGGAGAAGCCAACTGCCAAAGGATCTCCATTTCCCTCATTAATACGTGGGGGTCTTTTTGTTGAGAACCCCTATCTCTTATTTGGCTGCTCTACAGGTCTCCCCAGGACAAAGCGGAGGGGCAGCATCACCCTTGCGTTGAGTACCAGAAGGGCTGCTGGCACTTCCCAAAACCAGAGGCACCGGCCAAGGGCTGCCTCACACTGCCCAGCCTGGCCAAAGCGGTTAAGTCACGTCCTGACACATTTGGAGTGCTTCTCCAAGTATTTCTGCAGCTTCTGGTCCAGGTCAGACCATTCAAAAGTGCGCAGAGGTGCGGGGAAAATTGAGTAGCAAGAAAAAAAAAGTTATTGGGACGCAAAGTGAAGCTGACGGTGGGGAGAAATGCACAGAAGGGTCCAAGGACAGGTCCCTCATGGAGAGACAAAGCAAAGACTTTCATGAGAACAAAACAAATCACAAATCCCTCCAGCAGGAGCCATCCTGGGGCAGAGCTCTGCCTCATGGCAAGGAAGCAGAGGTGGGAAGCTGCCGCCCCCCAACAACTTCTCCAGCACTTCCAGCCACTGCCTGCCTCCCAGCAAGCCTCCCTCCTCCCTGCATGCCATTTTACCTATTTTACAGGCTGCTCTGCCCATGTGCCTCACAGCCCTGGTGGCACCACCGCAGCCTGTCCGCTCCCAGTCCCGCCGCTGAGGTTTTTTGCACCCAAAATGCCTCCGCCGGCACACACCTCGCCCCAACCCTCTGCAGTTCCTGGGCTCGTATGCACATCCTCAGCACCAAAACAAGAGGTAGAGAGGTTTCTTCCAAAGCAGCAATATTTCTGGCCATCAAGCAAGGCCACAACATTGTAAGGAATCTGAACAACTTCAGCGCACTTCGCCATTCCCAGCTGGAAATTAGAAATCCATTGGCAGAGCTGGAGGATTTTACCACTCTTCACCTTTTGGGTTGCCACCTGTGATTGCTGGACTCTGCAGTCACCCAGAATTACTCACCAACGTCACTGTTGCACTTTCCTGCCTTTAGATTTTGATTTCCAGCTAAAAAATTTCCCCAGACCATTATATGACCAGTGTCCTTTCACGCTGGTTGCTGTCCTGCCACCTCCGGCCCTCGCACATCATTTTTTTTCCTTTCCACCTGAGCCCTTCCTATAAACACAGGGAGGCTTAGGATTGTTTTTCACACTACCCAGAAGTTTTATCTCACCATTAAAATAACGACAGCCAGGATGACCAAATGACCTCACTCTGAGCTGGGGATGCACAGCAGGGTGCTGGCGTAGGTGCTGCTGGCGAGAGCCAGCCCTGAATTTTCGGGGACCCTCTGCACCCACCGCTGTGAGGAAGGGGATGTCAGCAGGCAAGGTGACCCTTGGTACTCCCCCAAACACAAATACTTCAGGAATTATCCCAGTCCAGTGCCACTACCACACTGTAGCCCAAATCCAGCCAGTGATGCTGATACCTCAGTCATATCCTTTGTAGAGGGATTTGCTAATTCAAATAAACAACAGTCCTTTGACCTTGGCATTATTAACCTGTAAAAACTATTTCCAGGGTTGGTATTTGCTCCCCTCCAACTCTGGCTCTGTCCTTGAAGAGAGCACAGGAGCAAACGTGCGCTTTGGATAAAATTCCACGCGATGCTCTCGGTGTCACCAGTGGGTGACATGTGGACTCGCATGGGCATGGAGCTGGGTTACCCCTCACAAAACCAAAAAAAGAAAAAAAAAAAAGAAGAGAGAAAGTTTAAATAATGAATGAGCACGAAAAATCACCGTGGAGATTGTGCAAAGATACACAGGCAGTATATTTTTGGGGGGTGTGAACAGTGCTGAGGGAAGGTTGGATACTCCACATCCCACCACTTGTCCAGCTCTCCGGACCGTATCCCATGTAGCCGTCAGAGAAAAGCAGATTTTCATCTCATCTCCCCACCAAATGGGTCATATCGTGTATTAGAGCACCACATGTGTTTCCATCATGTTGGGGAAGTTTTAGGAAGTATCCCTCATAAAATACAAAATTATTACAAACGAGAACATGGAAAACAAATTGAGCAGGAGCTCATGCCGTGGGGTTTCTCCCTCAGCCTTTTATGAGGAGCTTCTGTTGGCAGCTCTCAGCCCCCTCGCACCGGCCAGCTCAGGCAAAGGCCTTGGGGCACAAACCCACTGCAAACAGCAACCTCCAAAATTAATCCCGCCCTCTCCGTCGGGATGTGTCAATAATTTTCATCCAACTACAGAATCACAGAATGGTTTGGGTGGGAAGGGGCCCTTAAAGGTCATCTAGTCCACCCTCTCTACAGGGAGCAGGGACACCTGCAACTCAAGCAGGTTGCTCAGAGCCCCATCCAACCTCCCCTGCAATGGGGCCAGGGATGGGGCAGCCACCATCTCTTGGGGCAACCTGGGCCAGGCTCTCACCACCCTCGGCATAAAAAATGTCAACTTTAATCACTTTTTTTTTGCTTAGATACTGCTCATGTCCAGCTCTTACCTCTTTTGCTGCTAGAAGCCGTCGTACAGTGGTGAGGAGGGTATTTTTTGGGTCTTCCTCCAGTAGCGCTAAACTCCCAGTGATGGTGCAGAAGCACAAGGAATGTCACTGAAAAACTGTCAAGACTTAAGAAAAACTCAACCCCTGATGGTATACCAGCAGTGCCATCAAAGACAAAGCGGGCGGCAGCCTCGTGTCCAGGTCGTTGAAGGCCTGAGCCCATCTGCTCACCATAGGAGTCGAGGAGCAGTCGTGAGGCCCCAGCGTCCTCGCCACGAAGCACCCACCCTTCTCCTCACCTCGTACAGCCTGGCAAGAGCCAAACCCCCAAACCCAGCATCCCTTGGGCACTTTCCTCCCTTTCATCGCCCCCAACGCTCATCTCTCAGGTCCTGCCTTGGCACCTTAACGGGGGCAATATTTTGCTCCGCTAATCCCCGTTGCCTGCACAACCAGGAGGGCGTGATGGTGGCTCGTTCCTCACCAGCTCAGGCAGATCAATCGCCGCCCTCACGGCCACCACACCCGGCCCTTGGGGCTGTAGCTCCGTACCGGTACACCCCATGCCGTGCCGGGGAACGGCTGCTGCTCCGTGGGTCTTCTCTTTCCTTCTCCGGTTACCCAAAGCCGTGTGGGTGTGTTTGCATTAAAACTGCCAGATGAATCCGAGTGGGTTATGCCAAGATGCTAATCGGCATCGGAGCACCAAAACAAGCTGCTTTGGCCAGAGGTATCACCACCCATTTCCTTAGCATGAGGTGGTTTGCTCTGACCCAGAGCAGCCCCTTTGCTTCATCTTACAAAGAGGGAGCTGGCAGGGAGAGCACCGGGCTCTGGTCCCAGCCTTGCCACGAGGTTTCCAGGAAAAAGACACCCAGGTCGTGATCCTTTCCCAGCTCACAGTTTCTCCAGCTCTCAAGGGCCACGTGTCTTCCTCCATCAGCAGCTGCCTGCACCACGGGGTCAGCGCCGGCAGCTGTGCTTCCACCCGCTCAGCGAGCGGAAAGCGGAGCAGATATTGTCTGAATTATTTGTAATCATCAAGCTCTCCGGCTTCTTTTAACGAAGGCTTGAAGAGGAGGTTGTGGGCAGAGCTCTGACAGCCATCGAGGATCGTGTTCCACCGAAAGAGCTTTTAACTTTTCATCAGGAAGGATTTTCATGACGTTCACAACCTCACTCAGCACGATGGTACGTTCGTAATAGCGATGCTACAACCTGCAGCGCAAGAAGAAAGCAGTAAAAAGATCCCCAAACACAACACAAAACGGGCAGTGCCATGTCTAAGGCATATAGAGAACTGCAAACACCCCTCCCTTCACCCGGCAGGACGGGAGCGATGAAAAGATCCCAAGTATTTTGCACGACATTAAGTCTCCTGGCTCTGCACATTTTCTTTAACATCCCTGTAGGTATTTTTTCCCCCCAAAGATCAGAGAATGGTAGAACCACAAGACAGGACTGACTCTGCAACATGTGCCACGGGCAAAGCAAAAGATTTTCAGAAGCTCTAGTCTTGGTCAGTGCATTCAAAGCACAGGGAGGTGGGGGGAAATAACAGAGACTCCTGACAGTAACCACAGTCACCTGGGGAATGGGGCAAAAGGGGATTTTTGATATCCAGGGAAATTTTTCTCTGGACTCCAGGCCAGACCACAGGGGATTTAAACAATAGGTACCTCACCATGCTGATGGGCTTGCATCACATTAAGGTTAACCTAAGAGATGTAAAACTCAGCAGTCTTCATTTGGGGGATTTGTGGGAGGTTTTTCTGGTTACAGGGTTTAGACTCAGCGCCTCTTGGACTGGGAAGTGGCCCTTGTAGGGCTCAGTGCTGAGTGCCGCACAGTGGCAAGACCGGGGGCTGTTTGCTCCCAGAAACATCCTAACTGGAAGCACAGGGGAGCTTCTCATTGCCTTTGGAACCATGGACAGGTTACTGATTGAGTAATAGATCCCTGGGGATAAAGGATACAGCTTCTGCATTAACAAATCAGCTGACTAAAACTGAGCAGTGCTATTAACCCTCGCGTCTTGGGGTCTGAGCATGAACTGGAGGTGGAACGATATCTCTGCTGCCCTCAGTGTCCAGCTGCTCCCAGTCTGCCATGTGGGATGGGCCAGGGTGGGAGACAGGAGCCTGCAGTCATCTCTCATCCCTCTGTGGCTGCTCAGCTTGGGCAAGCCCCATGCAAAGCCTGCAGTCACTGCAAGGGACACGATACTGCTCCTGAGACCAGCTCACTTCTTGTAAAGACCCACATAATGACCCCACCACAAAGAGAAGACTCTCCTGGGAGTTGATGGGAGTGCTGGTTTGGTGAACTGAGCTTCTAATCGTTAGGAATGACTTTTAGGCAAATGCAAACTTTGCCATTAATTCCAAACCACAGACAAGTACCTGCAGCCTGCTGCATCCACGTTCTATCGCCCTGGAGAACAGCGGCAGCACGGGCTGGCTGCTCCTCTGGGAACACTGGGCTGCTAGTGCCAGGGTGGGTCTTACACACTGCATCCGTTCAAGGACTGCCCACCCATCATCTCTGACTGTCAAAAGCAGCTCAGGTTAAAGCTCTGAATCGCAGCTGGCTGAGCTGCTTGGGTGGTACCACCCGGAGAGGGCGTTTGTGCAGAGCTGGAGCAAGGGGCTCTTCCCAGTCTCAGAGAGTCATAGACTGGTTTGGGTGGGAAGGGACCTTTGAAGGTCATCTGGTCCAACCCCCCTGCAGGGAGCAGGGACATCTGCAACTAGAGCAGGTTGCTCAGAGCCCCATCCAACCTCCCCTGGAATGGTTCCAGGGATGGGGCAGCGACCACCTTTTGGGGCAACCTGGGCCAGGCTCTCACCACCCTCAGTGTCGAAGATCTCGTCCTTCTAGTCTAAATCGCCTTCTTTTAGTTTAAAACCTTCACCCCTTGATTCTGTCCCAACAGGCCCTGCTAAAAAGTTCATCTCCATCTTTCTGACAGGCCCCTTAAATACTGAAAAGCCACCAGAAGGTCTCTGCAGAACCTTCTCTTCTCCAGGCTGCACAAGCCCAACTCTCCCAGTCTGGCCTCCCAGCAGAGGGTTCCAGCCCTCCCAGCATCGCTGGGGCTCCTCTGGCCCCGCTCCAACAGCTCCCTGTCTGTCCTGGGATGAGGACTCCCGAGCTGGAGCCAGCCCTGCAGGGGGTTCTCCCCAGAGCCCTGGGAGCAGAGGGGCAGGATCCCCCCTTGGCCCTGCTGCCCACGCTGCTGGGGATGAGCCCAGGGTGAGGGTGGCTTCTGGGCTGTTTCTGCGCTCTCTGCAGAACCCTCTCAGAAAGCCCAAACTAGACCAGCCCTAAACCCACCAAGTTTGGTACAAATTCCTGGAGGACCCAAAGGAGGGTTTTCCCTGCACACATTGGTGTCTCTGGTGAGCACAGCCCAGGACTACCAAGGGAACAAAAGCCATTCAACCCTCAAAATCAGGTGACATTTTTGTAAAGTTATGTCATGGAGTGGGGCAGGTTTGGGCAGTGGCACGTGGTCATAAAGAAAACCAGAGCTGGAGGTGACAGAAGGGCCATAAAACACTCCCAGGCTGGTGAGTGCCTCCCATGTAGGACCATCCCCTCAGGTTTGATTGCCAGGGCTTCTCTGGCTGCTTCAAGAATCACTGTGGACTCCTACAAGATTTTATTTAGAAGGAGCTTTGTGGTTCACCATCTGCCCAGCTAGTAAATGACATCAGAATTAATCCCAAACTTATTTTTTAAAAGGCAGAAAAGTCTATTTTTTTTCTTTTCTCTCTTTTCTTTCTTTCTTTTTTTTTTAAAAAAGGAACAACCTAGCATTTCTAAAGTTTATTTTGAAATTGAAATAGAGCTGAATGGGCCCTAGACTAAAAGAGGGACTGCAGCTAACAGAACGTCTCTGTATGGAATACAGCAAGGAAATTATTTCCTCAAGGTGGAAATTTATTGCTCCAAGGTGGAAGGCAGAGTGTTTTAAAGAGGTTTTTAATTAATAAAGGGAAATGTGCCAAGAATGTGTTGCATGTTTGAGCTCTCTGCATTAAACACTGCTGACCTGTTGAGGGCTAATTTAAGGTCCGTTTAATAAACAACAATACACACAGAGGCATAAGCAGCCTCCTGCACCTTCAGCAAAATGCATTTAGGCAGCTCTAGCACATCTTGAAACAAATTTTAGGCAAAAAAGGTGTTGTCTCAGGATGCCAAGGGGGCCCAAGGCTCTTGTCCCTTCAGGTCAGGACACAAAGACAAGTACCGAATGTCCCTGGAGCTGGGAAGCAGCAGTGCAGCAGGGCTTTGCAGGGTATTTATAGCATCCCTGGAACAGGAAGGGACTCTGAGAGCCTAAAGAATTTTCCTCTTTGCTATTTCCCACCCCCGAGTAAGGCCATTCTAGGCATTCTCACCCAAAGCCAGGAGGCGATTTCCCAGTGGCCCCAGTCCCTCAGGTGTTAAGTCCCACCGACTTCCATCAAAACCTAGTGCTGCACAGGCCAGATTTTCAAAGGCATTTAGCCTCTTAAACTTGCAGATTTGTGCTGAGTGGGAATTTTTTTTTTTTTTTTTTCAAAGCACCTCAACATTTTAAACGTCTCGGGGGGCAACGGTGCCAAATCTTATCCTACAGGTTTTCTTCCTTGTGGTCCCCAGACGAGGCATCTCTTGGCAGCGAGTTCCACCAGTGCACCACGTGAGGTTCAAGCCAACAGACACACACTTACCCCAATTTAAGCGTCTCTCCTTTTTGCCCATGCACCAATTCGTCCTCTTATAATCAGTCAGATCAAACTGGAGCATCTGATCCGCCATCCCTAAGCCAGTCGTTATTCCACGCGCTTCTCCACGTCCTCCCAGCGACAATGGAATAATTAACGTATAAAAGTCTGGTGATAAGTGAAGTTTACGATCCAAACTAGAGGCATGAAGGCTCAGAAGTGAACATTATAAGAGCCCTGTGCCCATAAACATCCCACTTCTGCTGGGCTACCCAGCCAATTAATTACAGGCAGAAATGCTGGCTGAGCATTCATTGCCCACATGAGTTCCTCGCTGAAAAAACAAACCTCCAGAGTCGTCAGGAGAAAATGAAGTAGGAGATGGTGTGCTGGAGAGAAAAGTACACACAGACCAAGAATAGGACGTGACCTGTGTTTTATAGGTTGGGGGTTTTTTTTGTGTGTGTCTACTCTGCTATAGTAAAAAAGAAAATCTCTCCAATCCTTAGGGGAAGGAGAAACAGAGGTAAAAAACAACGGCCAAGCCACAGGCTTCCTAAAAATCCAGGAGTTCTTAGTTTTCACCTTTGCTCCCGAGGCATCTCAAGCAACAACCCACCTTGGGTCCCTGACATTTGGATACAGCAAAGCCTCCCCCAGCTCCTGGGCTTGGGAACTCCCCTCTCCCGTGTGACTGAACTAGTGAGTGGTGCTTTACCCTCATGCCGCTGCTGTGCTTGACAAGCTTGAGTACGCAGAAGGTCTGCAGACCTTTGGTCGTCCCCTCCAGGTGGGTGTATGTGGTGGGTGTCCACAGGCAAGATGTGTGGGAGGAAGGCAATAAGGAGGGTGGTGGCATCCAAGATGTTGTAGCTGCTTTTCCAGTAAGGGATGGGATCCACGTACAGCTTCAGCAAAAGCTTGGTGATGTAACCAGCGATGAAGAAGGTATCTGTGACCTGGAGAGAGGAGGAGGTGGTGAGGCGAGCCCAGGCAGCTGCCTGTGGCTGCCAGACCCCAAGCACCACACCAGCACATCCATAGTACATGCCCCCAACAACATCTTTCTGCCCACAGGGACCATTACAAATGCAAGCCCAGCTCACTCCACCACAGTTGTCATCATCACAGGTCCAGTGTCCTGGCTGCGTCCCAACACATCCCGCACCCCATCGGCCCCTCGGAGCCGGACACACGCCGCTCGCTTCCCTGCATGGAGCCTGGTCCTGCAGTCAGAGCTCTTGGAAACCTCTGATGCTCGTGCCTTGACATTAGCCAGGCCTGGCTATATATTCCTGGGATATATAATTAAAGCTTGCAGGTTTGCACACAGCAGCTGCTTGTGTAAGACAAGGAAATCAAAGAGTATGACCAAGAAGGATTTTTCTATGTGAAAACTGAGTATTAAAAGGGTGCTTAAGCTAGCTGGTTAAAAACACGAGGGGCTGCCACGGGAAGGACCGAAAAATTGCATTTTATGAGTTATAATTAACAATTAAGCGAAGGGATCTGAAACTGAAACCCCAATCCCCTTCATCCGTCCCCTCCTGGCCATGGCACGGGGGAAAGCGGCACCGCATCTCACCTTGGAAAAGGTAGCCCAGCGCAACCGGCAGCGGTGGTTGGTCCCCACAGCCAGGGAGGTGGTGTTGCTGGAGATGATGCAGATCACGAGTGTTGTGAATTTGCAGCAGCCCAGCAGCCCGTGCAGGAGGTCCTTGGTGTCCTTTCCGACCTTTTCTGACACAAAACTTGGTGTTCATTCCCCTGTCAGAAACATCAGCAGAGCTGAAGGGAGA
Organism: Baryphthengus martii; assembly: GCA_013396935.1. Lineage (NCBI taxonomy): Eukaryota > Metazoa > Chordata > Aves > Coraciiformes > Momotidae > Baryphthengus > Baryphthengus martii. The sequence continues at coordinate 37,034 of VWZK01010637.1, forward strand.
GCTCTTGCAGTTTGCTGGCTTTTTTTGGTAGTTTTCCCATAACCCATCACAGCAGCCAGACCCAGCTGGAGATCCTGCTCCTGTCCCAGTCCTCCCTTCACCCAGGAGGAACTGGGCCAAACAACGAAAGTCCCAGAGCAAAGGCATCATCACCTGGGGAGTAGCTCAGCTCCAAAAGGGCTTTGCTCCATGTCTGCCTGAGCTGGCAGAAGGGAAAATACCTTGCAACAGCTTCTAATAGATGCTGGATCTAGTAAGAAAACTGGAGGCGACTCCTCCGTTCTGGGAAGGTCTGGATACATCACGTGTTGCTTTCCTGATAGCTCCATGAAATAGGTGGGTGCTCCTCAGCTTCCCCAAGTGACTTTTAGCGAAGGAGGGAGAGTGGAACTTGCCATCTTGTCATGCAGGCACTAGCGTCTGAAAAGGTGGGCATTTGATCTTCAGGAGGGTAATCCTCCTTCATGCACTTCATGCATGCTTCATGTCTGAAAACGGTGCAAAAGCCCCAGCAGAGACTTCTGCCCTTTCTGGGAACCCTTCCCAGGGCTCCAGCATCCCCACAGCCCGTGCTGGCTGGGCTGCCTCTAACCAGCAGACCACTGGCAGCCGTACCTGGACTCTTTCCAAAGCTCATTCGCAAACGAGTTGTCCGTCCCTCACCAAAGGGTCCAGCTCTGCAATAGATCTTCAGCACAAACACGGTCTTTTAAGTCCAGCGGAATAACTCACATCCATGTTTGCTTCTTCCCTTGGTTCTTCAGAAGAAAGAGTATTAACAATTGCCAATTTATTTCAGTTAGTCGGCGTCTCTGCGCTCGCTCGTTTGGACGCTCTGCGAGCGCTCCTTCCAGGACACACACATGTTTGGCTAATCCTGAGGTGCTGCTTCGAGCAAGCCACAAATATTTGTTTCTTGAAGCAAACAACTGTGAAAAAAAAAACAAACAACGAAACAAACTAGCTCATGCAGAAGAACTCATTAGCTTCAGCTAATTAGTAATCCCTTCATTAACCTGAGGCTGAAAAGGCCAGAGGAGATGCTCATACCTATAGAACGCTGCAGAGTGTGTGAGGCTCTCAAAGTTGGGTTTTGCATGAGGGAAAAGCAGGTGAGTGAGGGAAAAAGCAGGTGAGTGAGGGAAAAAGCAGGTGAGTGAGGGAAAAAGCAGGTGAGTGAGGGAAAAAGCAGAATGGGGCTGAGGACCTGCCAGGCTGCGAGGCTGAGTACGAAGTGCTGGAACAGGGATTGGGGCAAACCCAGAAAACGTGCTCATCATCAAAAACTGGGGATGCTGCAAACAGCCCTGACCCAGGGCCAAGCCATCTGGGGGACCGAAACTCCAGTCCAACGGGATCTGCTCTGTGGTTTCACTCTGCTGAACTCCCTGGGCTCCAGGCGGGGCCAGTGCAGAGCCAGCGGCCACTGGCACAGCAGCTTGGACACATCCCAAGGGATGCTGTGATCCCTCCAACACCATCCTGGAGCCAGAGACGTGTCAGACAACAGGGAAGCATCTGACAAGTAACCACATCTGTCTGTCCTTCCAGTCTGGAGCTGCAGCTGGGTGAGGACACGTCCTCGCTAGCTTTCTATTGTCCAAACTGCCCCTGATGAGAGAAATTAATTAACAGAGAACTCATCTTCTCTTCGGTCACTCACCACCACGGCTCAGCCACCGGTCTGAGCAGCAGGGAGGAGGAGGAAGGGCAGGAGGAATCCCAGTACAATTGGACAGAGCCACAACTCACAAACCAAGATAAACTTCTGTTTTCTAACACGTTCCTGCCTGTGGGACCCCCTGACTCCCAGAGCCCCGGCGCACACCCGATGCCAACGCCGCCCCTTTCCATATGATTTTTGCAGTTTTACTGGACCTGAGCTCCCAACTCTGGGGAAAGGAAAGGATTATTCACCAGCTCTGTTTCAGAGGCTGTCCTGGGAAGGTGTGATCTCCAGTCTTGCAGGACCCGAGCGGTGACTCCAACCACATAACATGCTTCAGGCATCTCTCCTCCTCTGCTCTCTCAGCCTTGAGCTTTTGCTTTTTAATTTCCTGCGGCCAAGGAGCACCATCAGAAGGTGTTCCAGGGATGGTGTCTCCCACATGCGGTGAGGGACGTGCTGAGCTAAATCAATTTTGATGCAGGGAAGTTACCTGCAAGGACAGGGCTGTTTCATGATGGATTATCCAAATACTTCGAATCACGATCAGTCTTAAAGCAAAAAAAAACAACCCCAAAAAAACCCAAAACAAATCCAAAAAAACCCTAACCCCAAACACTCCAGGGGAATATTTAACCTGGTGGCTGCTGGCCATGAGCCGAACCCTGCAGTGAACAGGGAAACATGATTAATTTGCAGGAGCAGCACCGTCCCAAAACGGGGTAAGAACTCACAGGCGCGTGGGGAGCAGGCACCAAGGTGACCCCGAGGAGAAGCTGAGGAGCAGGCACCAAGCTGACCCTGAGGACAAGCCAGCACAGCATAGGAAGTCATATTTCAGGCAGCTGCTTGAGCTGTACCGTCACAGAGCCAGGGATGCCATCACCTGGAAAAGACCCAAACCCTGCACTCTGGCTACTTCTGTTCAGAGCAGAGCTGACAATGCTCTTCACAAGAGAAGGTGCCTTAGGTTGAGTTTTCCTGGCCCAAATCCAGTGCCTGTCATTAAATTCTTGCTGTATAAATTTACTGTGAAGCTCCAGCTCCATCTGGGAGACTGTGCATCCCTTTGCCGTGGCCCTCAGCATCCTGCACTCACCACACACCGGCAGCACGTGTGCAGGTGAAGAAGAGCCAGGGATGTGCAGAAGCATCTGTCAGCTGGTTGCTGTGGATTTAGGGAGCTACGCGAAGGCAGCTCCTCAGCGTCCCAGGGCTCCCTGCTCACCTCTGTGGAAAGCAGCAAGTTAGGGATGGTGCTGAGGAGGAGCAGGAGGTGAACTTCAACAAGGGTTCATCGCAGATGGGGAAAGCATTGTAGAAAAGCTAGGAATCCTGTCCAAAATGAAAAAAAAAAAACATCAACAAAATCATAGAATCATTCTATGATTCTAATTATTCTCTTATGATGATGATTCTTCTTATTATTATAATTCTTGTTATTATAACGAAGGAAATCCCTGGTGCCTGGAAGGCAAAGAAGAGCCTGGGAGAGCGGCACCGCTTCCCGAGCCACACAGGGAGCGGCCGAACAAAACCGAGCGGGGCCGGAGGCCAAGGCAGCGCCCGGGAGCCCCCAGGGAAGCCGTGGTGGGAGCAGCAGGATGGCAGAGCTCTCGGCGGCATCGACAGAGCCAGGATTTCACTTGTGAAGCTGCCTCTGAAATCAGCACTCGCTGGAAAAGAAAGCAGAAGCTGGTCATTCACAATTTTTACCTTACTATTATTAGTGTCGCACAGCAACTAAAGGCACTTGCCGGTCTGTGGGATGCCCCAAAATTAATGTGAAATTGTGGCTAAATAAGTGTTGACATCAAAAACCAGGAGCATTTCAAAGCTGTCCTCCTCTCCTCTGAGATTTTTTGCCTCTCAAACCACCACGGCTGCGCAGCTCTGTGCCATCGCTGGCCAGTGCAGCTCTCCGAGCTGCATTTAGTTGGTGGTGATTTTTTTTCCCCCCTTCTCAGAGTATGTAAATAAATATCAATATTCTAAAGCAAAGACCTCCCAGTAACCAAATATTATTTATCTTAAATTTATCTTCAAACTAAACAGCTCTGTCACACATGTACAATAATAAAGAAACAAATTACAAAGGAGGAATTTGATTTTTATTGGTTTTACTCATAGCCCACGCGTTACAGAACCATTTCTAGCAACAGAGTTTTCACAGTTCATTAGAGACGCTGTCAAAACTTTGGGTGAAGCTCATTTCACTTCCCCACCAGGAAGAGGAGAAGTCACAGCCTGGTTTCTTGGGAGCAATAAATAGAACTGAAACAACAGTGGCCATTTTTGAACCCTATCAGGGGAATCTGCCGCTTCGCAGGGGAAAGGCACTTGGGAGCAAAGAAGAGCGGAGCACGTAGCCTGAATTTGGGTCTTTTTAGGGAATTAACTCCATATCCCAAGTAGGGTTATTGACAATAAACCCCACCGCCTTGCTTCCCGTGACCAAGGAGCACGTGACAGCGCGCTCGCTCAGGATTAACGAAAAATACCTTTCTTACTTCCTCGAGGTGAAGACCGGCGGGGCAGCCAGCGGCCTTCCGCGTCCCAAATATCTGCAAGACCACACACCTCGCCCAGACACCCGCTAGAGATTTTGGCACTGCTCTCGCTCCCTTCTGGTCGCTGTGCCGCCGGTGTCATCCCAGCAATGCGCTCAGGCATTTGGGAGGTGTCAATCTCCCGGAGCTGCTGGCAGGGCATGACGGTGCACGTTGGGGACACTCGGCAGCGGGATTGCAGAGCCGGAGGCCCTTAAGGAGGCTGCAATCTCCCTGCTGGCAGGGGAAATCTGTCTCGGGGAGGATCATAGGACAAAAACCAAGAGTTTGAAACCAGGGAAGAAATGATTTTCAATTTTGCCAGTGGGATCTGCAGCTCTTGGAGCGATGCTTGCACTGAGTAATCGTAGCTACAAAATAACCCCACAGCCTCAACAGGGTGAGCATAGCTACAGCCGAGCCCAGCTTAGCAAGAATCCTGCTAATGCCGCTTCCTCCACCGCCGGCAGCTTCGATTCTTGCCCAGATCCAGCAGGTCCAGGGGTGTTATGACACAAATACTGGCTCAATCCTGCCTGGTGCTGAGCACTGACCCAGACCAGTCACGTACTTAAGCATCGGCTTCATTTAATGATGGGAGTGCCAGGAGCTCACCAGGATTTTTTTCTGTATTTGCTGGACCAGAGCTGGTTTTCAGCAGCTGCAGGATTCAGTCCCATATCGCAGATGGGGAACGGTTTTCAGGCACACAGCACCACTTCTGCTGGACATAGCTGCTGGGGAGTGGGTGTCACCAGGGCAGACGGGTTCAAAGAGCTCAGAACTAACACCAAAATACGTAGCTGCAAGTTTTAGTTGAGCAGCAACTCCAAGGAAACCTCGGCAGCAGCTTGTGCTGCTCTCACCAGTGTCCCTGGCATGTGGCACTGGTCACTGGCAGAGATGGAGGCACCGAGTCAGAGGGGACTGACCCAGCTGGGGAAAGCTCATGGGGCAGTTGCCACCAGCCTTGCATCCCATGGTCTTTAGGATCACCAGGACACATGGGTGGGCTCCAGCTTGGTTTAGGTTCTAGAAAAGGATTGCTCAAAACTTACTCATTGCTGATTTACCTGATACATCCTCACATGGAGTTTGCGATGGCAAAGGACAAGCACGGGCACCCAGAGGGGTCTCAAGATTAAAGTCTTACAGGTCAACTAAGCTAAGACACTTTTCTACAAAATATCTTGTCTTGGGGGTTTTGTGAAGTCAGGGTTTACAAGGAATGAGGGATACCATTTAAATACAAAATAGTGGACGCTGTATTAAAGCATTTTACATCCTGGTTACACCGAGGCAGCAGCTTTATCAATAAACTGAGCCAGCTTCACATCTCTCTTGGTCAGTCCACCGCAGTCGTGGGAAATCAGAGTTATCTGAACCTGTCAAAAGAAGCAAAGAAAGGGGTTACAAAGCTGGTTTGATCTCTGTCACATAAGCTGAGCAGCAATTCATGGGGAACACTGCGTGTCTCCGCAGAAAACTGGTTTTACACGATGCTCCCGCTCAGCACCGAGCTGGACACTGACTGCTCACGTAAACCAGAAGACGTTGTAGGTGAGGAGGCTTAACAGAGGCTGAAGCCTGACCAAAGTGAGCCCCTTTGCAGAATAAAACAGGCTTTGCATTCTTGGGTTTCACCCAAGCAGAGGTGTCCGATTAAATAACTCATTCTCTACACTTAAATTCCACGGATCGGTTTCACAAAGAACCTGGGCCAGTGACCAAGCTGCCAACAGCCGAGTCAGGGGCTCAGGCATTTTGTTAAAAACCAGCACCCTGAAGGTGAAAAAATTGTTAAAGCTTGGTGCAGATTAAATTCAAAAAGAAAAACAAACGGACTGGTGCGTTTTGCTATGACGCAGCTGCCTGCCCACGTTTGTTTAGACTAAGCCAGATGACAAGTTGGGCGTTACTTTGTCTCGCCTTTGGCACAGATTCTGGGGAGAGAAGAGCTTAAAAAAAGGAAAAAAAAAAGAAAAATCAAATTCTGAATATTCTGGAAAGCAAAAAAAAAAAATCATGAAGAGCAGGTGATCAGGACTTTGGTGATTATTTAATGTCCCCTTAAACCGGGTGACCTAAAGGGTTGAGGAGGAAAAACCTGTGCTGGGATGTCTCTGTTAGAGGGGGAAAAAGTGGGGATGTCCTGCTCTGGGGAGGTGAGGTGGACAAGTAGTCCACAGGTCCTTTTAGTATGTTTTTAGCAGAACTGCCATATAGTCACACGAATGACTCTATACAATGCAATGAGAAGCAGTAGAAAAGAAAAATAAAAAGAGAGCAATAATTTCCCCCTTAACACAGCGCCTTTCATTCGAAGCTTGCAGTATTTACCTTGTAGCTCTTGTAAATAAGAGACCACCATCAGTTAGGCAACACTGTAAAAAAATGTTATAAGCTGCTATGTTGAGACATAGAAGACTATGAATTTTAAAATTCAAACCTAAAATGAGCCTGCCAGGCTCCTGGTTAGGGACCTACACACCGACCGTCTCCCACCCTACGCTGCTGGGCTCCCGACTTGTTGCACAGAAAGGAATGAGAAATGGTGAGTAGTTTTAAAGCAGTGACTTAGTCAGGTTGGCTAAGTAAGAGTTTAAAAGGTTTCTGTTTTCTTCTTAGGTCTCAGCCAGAGAGCAACAGGTCCAAATCACGCAGCTGGCAGCAGCCGCAACGGGCTTGATGCTCGATTCCTCACCGCTACAAATATCTCAGCATCACTTTAAAATCTCAAATTGCTTTATATCCTTTATCTTATGTATAAGCAGCAAAAAAAATGCACAGAGAATGGGCCAGTGGTTTGTTTCCTTAAGTTGTCGTGCCTGGAACTAGGGCTGGTGAGCATGTTACCTTGCTGTAGACGTTAAACCATTCCGGGTGGTGATTCATCTTCTCTGCTTGTAGAGCGACGCGCGTCATAAATCCGAAAGCCTAAGGAGAGAAAGAGCAAAGGGGACAATCCTCCTCCACCTGCCAGGACTGGCAGTGGATCTGCAAGATTCACTCCAACGTTTTAAGAACTCCTGGAGATGCTCCAGGTTGCTGCACCTCGGGTTTGTGTGCGTGGAAGGAGCGTTTCGCTTTCTCACGCCACCAAAGCTTCCCTGAGACTGCTGAAATGATCCCCTTCAGAGCCTGGTAAATCAATGTTCCTCACTACAGGGTTCAAAGTCGTTGCATGAGAGCGCTGATTTTACCTTTGGCGTCCCACAGGGATTTAAAACATCCATCCCACATCCCCTCATCCCCTACTGCACCTTACAAACATGTCATTTCTAATTACACATCACGCCACACTATTAGATCCCGCTTCCAGAAACACATCCTTGCACGTAACTAATTTGCTATTTATTTTAGGGGTGGGGGGAGAAAGGCAGCAGGTGGGTTTGTCCCTTTGCTTTGTGAGAAAGTATCTTCCCTTAAAATGAGTTAAAACAGGTTTCCCAATCCTCTGCCCCTATATTCTGCACGGCACGTTCCCCCAGGATGCAGGTTCTATGACAGGCTCCAGAAGAAAATAACAGCAAGCCCTTGCCAAAATACTTCGGAGCAAATCACTGCATTATAAAGAAAATTAGAATGTCCATGCAAATCAAGAAGGCAATCACAGAGCGGGGCTCGACGGGCCTCGCTGCGTGGGCAGGACGCCTCCAAGTCAGCGGGCTTTGTTCGTACCAAGCTCGATCCACCGGGGTTCAGGACCTGAACTAGCACGTGAAGCTAAAGTAATATCCACATTATAGTCTGGTTTGGATTATAACACAAGCAGCTCAACAAAACCCTACCTGATTTAGGTGGTTTTTCAGCGCTCATTTATGGAAGAGAATGTATATAACCCGCATTCCACCAAGCGCTGGCCATTTCAAACAAACATGTGGTCAATGAATAGCATATAATGGTTGATAATAGTTTCAAGTCTTTTTTCCTCTCACAAATTACAAAAACCTTTAAGTAAAAAAAAAAATAAAAAAAAAATAACGGAATCGGTGCCTGGATGAAGTATGACTTTGTTAGTCGCTTTGCCAGTCAAGTGAATGCAAACGTTATAATCAGAGAAAATCATTCCAATGAGGTTTGTCATTTGGAAATCGCCAAACTGTCAGCAATTAAAAAGCTTTTTTCTTTGACCCAAGAGCATACCAAAATTCGGGAAAAATCTAACTTCCCTTGAAGCTCTCGCTGGGTTTAGTTTTACTTCGAGTGAACAATTACTTTTAAAAATTTGCAAATGTTTCAGCAGCCCGCTTTGAAGCGGAGAGCTGCAAGTTGTGCATCAGAGGTTAGCAACGATTCGGAAAACTTCTGCATTAATAGAGATGAATGAGATTTGATTTAAAATGGTTTTAGAGTGTCCATGGGCTTAATAGGAATGTTATTTTCAGCACAGCAATCTACACACAGAAAACGTCCCCAACATTTAAATCAGCAACGTACTGAGATTGCTTGTGTAGGAACAAACAGTGAGGGAAAAAAATGAGACTGAATTTATGAGAAGCCCCGCTAGGTTCAGGGACACTCTACCACTGTCTGTCTGTCCATCCCAGGAACTCCCCCACCTCTGTATATAGACAGGTTACGCTGCACAAAGACAGTTCCCTGGTGGCGGGACAATAACCATCGCTCCAACGGAAGGCAGGCAGAGCCAACTACCCGAACCTGCTCTGCAGCCCTTCCTTCACGCTTTGCGACGACAAATCCTCCCCAGCGCACCACCAAATCCTCTCTTGATCAGTGAACCACCAAATCCTCCCCAGTTAGTGGACCACCAACTCTGGATCAGTGACCACCGCACCGACCCACTGCGTCTTCCCCAGCAGACAGGAAAACGTCTCCAGCTGGTGTTGCGGTTCAGGGTCAGGGCAGCCCCAAAACCTACCAGATGCTCTCTGTTAACCCCGCTTCCTCCCCCAAGGGGAAGAGAAAAGGAATAAGGAAGAGAGACTTATCGATTAGAAAAGGAAACTAGAACAGCTTTCATGAAAATGGAAAATAATAATAAGAAGAAAATGGAATATATATAAATATACACCCAGTATCAAACCCAACCCCCCCTAATGGCAAGTACATCACCGTCACCACTGATGTTGTGGAGCAGGTACCGGGAAAAGTCCCAGACAGGGCCCAGCAGCACGGGAACCATGTTCAGGAGCTGGATTCTGGTACAGGATTCAGGAACACTCCGATCAGGATTGAAGGCAGAACGGACAGAGTCCTCCTTGGATTCCAGCCGTTGAAGGAACGAGGAAGAATCCGAGCAAGGACCCAGAGCAAGAGTCCCCGAGCTGAATACAGCATCTATGGGTCGGAACACCCCGTGGGGCAGTTGAAGGGCCCCCATCTGTCCGCTCCTCCTGCAGGTGCGGCTTTTACTTTCTGCACCCCCCAAGGTGGTGCAGAGGATCCAGCAGTGCCCTCGGTCTGCACCCCAGGCCCCGGTGCTAACTCTAAACATCGGGCGTTATCCCTGCCAGGAGCGGCCGCTGCTGGCAAAAACAGGCTGCGAACTTCAGAAAGGGCAGGTAGTTAAAGGAACTCAGCTGAAAGGGAAAAATCACTGAACAGAATTGTTCTCTTCTAACTCAAACCAGGCCAGCGGGATAAAACGGACGTCGGTCTTCAAACTGGCCATCTTCCAAGGAGTCCTCAACTTGGGGCCGTCCAAGTCTCGAGAAAGAATTATTTCAGGCACAGAGGACAGGTCCTGCTGCTCACTGCTCCAGCTGACCGCGACTGTCCCACCCAGGGCAATCTGCTGTGACAGTCGGACGGTGGACGAAGCCCGCACACCCACCAGGCGTGCCTGACGTTCTCCCTCACTGCTCGTTACCCAAACCGACTTACTTCTTGCATTTTAGTTGATTTTAATCATTTTTTTTGGTGTGTGTGTCTCCCACTAAGAAAATGAGCTACGGTTCTACCGAGCAATTTCAGCACCGCAATCTCCATTAAGGTCCTAAATACTTCCTTTGCTAATTAAATGAATTGGAACGCTATTGTTTAGGAATCACCTTTATGTTTGTAGAGCCGTAACCTTTCTTTGGGAAAATACAATTGGCTCTGGAAGGAAAAGATATTTAGGTTTGATTAGATATGAGAACGCTATTCCCTAAAATCAGTTTGGACGTTTCCTCACGTCTTGAAACTTGATCGGTAATTTGGTCTAATTGGTGATCAAGGAAACTATCTTGTGATCAATTAAAGTAATTACCACATTCCGGCAACACAACCAACCTTAATTGGAGCAGGAGTCTGCACTTCTTCAACTTTAATTAAAAATAATGAAAATGATTCTGCAGTCTGCAGGGCAAGATCATTGTCAAGACTGCACCGGTGGGCAGAGTTTATCAGACCATCACACGTTCCTTGATGAAAGTGGGACAAGGGCTCTACTCACGACAGTAAGACCCGACAGAGTCTCCATTTTCACAATATTAATCACAGAGATCTGCAGCCCCTTGGCCACTAAGGAGAACTTTTTCAGATTTTCCCTTCGTAAATGAAAAGAGGGGAGACAGAAAGAATTTGTGCATTTTCTGGAAGCATAAATACGTATTAAAAGAGGCTCTGATGTATTAAATATTATAAATTATTCCGATACTTCAGTAACAGGCGTATTAAGCAGACATTTTCTGCCTAATCCTTTTAGGATATTGGGGCTAAAATAAGATCCAGACATAGGGGTTGCTCTAAACAAGAGCATTGCATCATCCAAGCGACAGCAGACTTGGGAGTCCCTGCGACGACCCATGAAGAGCAAGAGAAGCAGCACCGAGTGAAGCAATCCTGCAGAGACAGGGAGATGCCCCAGGTGGGCCAGGGCATCTCCTCCCTTCACACCTTTTCAGATCATGAAAGAAAGGAATTAAAAACTAATGATGTTTCCGTCATAACATCACTTCTAAAGCTCTTATTAAACGCTGGCAGCCACCATATGGCTCCGTGAGATAAAAATCAAGGCTACTCTTAGAAGAACAAGTTAGTCTAAGAAAGTAATAAACTAAACAATAAAAAAAAAAAAAAGAAAGAAAAATTAAAATAATAAATAAATAAATAAATTCATCTATCCCATAATGCTTTGGGACTGGACAAACTGCTTTTGAAACAGTGACAAAAATATGCTATCGCAAAAGAAGACTTACTGTAACTTCTGTTGCCTGAGAATGGGAAAAGCAGGGCCAGGCACCGCGGTCAGGAGGAGGAAAGATGAAATTCCATCCGCCCCTCGGCACCGCAGAGCGCTGCGAGGCTCCGGGAGAACCGCGGCATCCCGGAGCTAATCTGTTCTTATTCTTCCTTTCACACTTCTTAAGCAAGGACTCAATTCATCTTCATACTTCTCTAAACACGCTGCTTTCGTACGACGCTTGCCAACATTATCTCGAGGAGTTCGACATCAAAGGAGCGCAGGTCGAGATGTCACGCTAATACATCACCCGCCGGCGAGTCCCCGGTGATGGATTATCCCAGTGCATCTCCAGAACAAAGCTGCTGACAGTACTTGACTCCAAAGTGGAGACAGTCAAGGAAAACAGCTGAAAGGCTCAACGACAGAACCACGCACGCTTTGTACTTGTTTGTTTTCCAACGCGTGCGCTACGAAGCCGGGCTTCTTAAAACCTTCGGACCCTCAGCCAAGGAAACCATGTGCTAATCACAAGTACTTTAAGGTTTCTGCCTCCCATCTGTCACTAGAAGGCTGGAGGTAGCATTAACCTTGACCTTCTGCAGCATGAGGGCTACCTGTCTTCCCTTCCCCACCCAGCCGGGCTGCGGCTGGACCAGTTATCAGTGGGAAGTGAATAAATAAACCAAGTTACAGTGACATTGTCACACAAGGCGAGAGGTGACTACGCCTCGCGCGGTCGCTTTCCGTCAGCCGAGCGAAAACCACCCAGTTCTCCTCAGCAGTTTGACACTGACAGCAACAATAAACTCAAATTATTAAGGTTCACTTCCCAACTGCAGAAGCTTTCACTGGGCTGGCAGATAAAAGGGGAAAAGCTCTTTAATGCCGAGCTATTGGAAGGCATCTTTAGCCAGTCACAAAGGTTTACCTTAATCTCATGGCAATTTCTCTCAAAAAAACCACAGAATTTGTTTTATTTTAATTCTAGTTACTCCATTAAGAAAAACTTTCCCCTTATAATTATGCAAAAATAAACCCCTCACAAAGCCACACTCTTCATTTGAAACTGACATCACGGTTAAAACACAAAAAAGAGGAATCCAACTAGTAGTTAGGAAGGTGATGGTGGCACAGGGAGACAGGTATTCCTTCTCAAAACCATGGGGATCTTTTGGGATTCTTCCCTGTTGGCACCATCAACCTGTCTGAACATCCCCAGGGACACTGGATCCACAGGGCATTAGATATTTTTCTCTTTTCTTTTTGTTTTTTTTTGGTTTTTTTTGGTGCTTTCTGGATTCATCCACAAGACAAACCAGGAGAACACTTTCCCATTGCTCTTCTTTTTAATACCATTTCAAGGACAGTCCTTAAGAACACAACTAAATCATTCCCCAGAAGAGAGCTAAGCCCAGGTTATTCACATCCCCATCTCCCTGGTGAGAGTGTAAGTCATGGACACACCGCACCCGCGTTTCCTTTTTCCTTCCATCCCATCCCATCCAACCACGGACAGCTGGCAGGGTCTAAGGTGACCAACTACTAATAAACCACTGGTAGAGATTTGCTTTTCTCCTCTTCAGTAACTCGAGCAGCAAAACGTTGTGAACGCAGCCAACCTTCCCATTCCCGGCACATCGCTCGGGATCGGGGAAAGGAGGATTCCTGACTCCAAAGGACACTAATAAAGGGAAAGGATGGAAGAGGAATAGTACAGACGTACTGGTGTGTACTGAGATGCCACTTCTGTCTTCGGAACAAAATGTGAAGCTGTAAAAAAACCAAAACCCAACCAACCCACAACTACAATTTCCAACTTCATTGTCTCCGCTCTTCTCTGTTTACAATATTCTTTCAAAACCCCGAGCTGACCGCTCGCGTCCCCCAGACTTTTCTCCACACATCGCTTACAGAAAAATGAAATGCTGCTTTCCACCCTAAAAAAAAAAAGTGACGTATTTCTGTCCCTGTTGCAGCTGTAAGCGCCGCTCTCCGTGTCAGATCCGCAGCGGCGTACGCGAAAACCTTTGCGCCACGTTCCACAAAGGCGGCGCTTTCTGTCTCCCAACACTTGTTTACAATTATGTCGGCGAAGAAACCAGCTCGCCAGCTCTATATCAAACCTTTTTGACAGCAAAAGCACAAACACTGATCTCTTCTAAGTAGTTTGCCACTCTGTGTAATCTTGGAAAAGGCATTCTTGCCTTTGATTCGAAAAATGTTTATACTTCATACATTATGCAAATAGTTTTTATATATTAAGAAATAACGCAAGCAAAGCTCAAGTTAAATTAAATTCTTCAGCAATAACCTTGCCAAAGCACTGATTTTCCTATTAAAAAAAATTATTCCAATTTGTTGATCTTACATTGGATGAAACATACTGTAACAATCTTCATAATTTATGTCCTGTTGGGACACTATGATTTAAAGTAACATAATACAGACCAGCATCACCGCTAATCTAAACCACCTGACCAGATAAACAACAGTTTCCCCTTCTCTCTTCACCGAGGGTATTTCTGTTTATTGTCATACGATTTCCCAATTTGAAGAACACGAGGAATAAATGGAGGCAAAGAGAAGGGGAGCTGGGAGGCACAGCCTTCCCTCGGCGGGGACGTTGCTCACCCAGGTACCAGCACAACGTCAAGAGCCGCAGGAGATGACAGAAGGTAATTTCAGGAATGCTGTCCCAGGAAAAGCCCAAACCGCTCGCGCCGGAGGGAAGTTCACACCCGCTGGGCTAAATCTAGAGCGAGTGCAGCGCAGTCCTGACGGTGCTCGAGATGCGGCTCTCCAAAAGAGGTGTGAGGCACAGGCTCAGTGGTGACCTCAGCTATGACATCACTTTGTCAGAAAGCAGGTGCAAGAGTCAGTCACAGAATCACAGGATTGTTGAGGCTGGAATAGACCTCCGAGATCATCACGTCCACCCTCTGACCTAACACCATAACATTACCTAGACCATGGCACCAAGTGCCACGTCCGATCTTTCCTTAAACACCTCCAGGGATGGCGACTCCATCACTTCCCTGGGCAGTTCATTCCACTGTTTAATCCTCCTTTCCGTGAGGAATTGCTTCCTAACATCCAACCTAAACCTCCTCCGGCGCACCTTCAGGCTATGCCCTCTCGTCCTGTCACCAGTTGCCTGCGAGAAGAGCCCGACCCCCACCTGACTACAACTTCCTTTCGCCCCCCATCGGAGATTTAACTGGTCTCAAAAATAAATAGACATTTTCTGCTCAGGCCAAGGGACTGGGATCAGTGCAAAAAAAGGGACGAAGAGGATGGCAGAGAGCACCAACCTGCTCTGAAAGCCTTCTCCTCGCTTTGCTCTCCTCTTCCCCTCGTGCTCAAAACGTGTGTGAAAAACCCTGGCGTGCCGTCAGCGCAACGAACCTCACCTTTATCATTTCTAGGCCTGTTTACATCAGGATGTTCAAAACTGCTGAATTTAGACCCAACTTTCTCTTATTGGTGATAATACGACACAAAAATGTTCCAACCGTTACCTTCTTCCTCGTCACCTCTTGACTTTTCCAGCAGCCTCGGGGCTGAGGATCATTTTTCCTACTCTCAGTTTTATTACAGTAAGTGGCTGCACCTGGATTTCATGAACAGAAAGCAGATAATACTCTCGGTGATTCAACGAACAGACTTCACACCCAAATTAATCACCTATTCCACCACAAAGATTTATAGACTTGATGGAGTAGAAGTGAGAGAACATGGAAACATCTCAAGGCAGCACGAAAACTTCTGTCTAGGAGGGATAAAAGTTCCAAGCCTAGACTCTGCTGAGTCAACACAATCATATTATAAAACATATTAATTTGTTTATAGGTAGACAAAAATATAGTTGCCCATAAAGACTACTGCAAAATGAGCAGACATCCTAAATCCCAACCGAACCCAGAATGAGGTGGCATGGTATTTGGGATATATCACTTCAGAGAGAAATATTCAAAATAAATGCTTTTTCACCCCTGTTTTTTCCCCCCCCTGGTTTCAGTTCCTTAGCGCTCCAGGCAAACACCGACTCACAAATATTGTTTTCTTTATTAAAAAGTGTAGATCTCTAAATCAGATTTTTGAGAACAAGGAGGAAAATCATCCCAGATTTCAGGACTGAACTAAAACATGGAATAAATCCTCCAGCCACAGAGTCAGCTAAATGGGGCTCTCCACCTCCCAAGCCACGTTTGTGCGCTTTGTGCTTCAAATGGAATATAGAGGTTGCACTTAGGAGGTTTACACCAAATAAAATAGCTATTTCAAGAAACATGACTTTCTAAAATGAGCTTTTTACACCCCACCTCCAAACATTAAATAACAGAGCGAAGCCCCCATTAAGCGAGCACCTGCTAAAGCAATCAGTCGCTTACAATAATAAACTCTCTTGGCTGCCCAACTGAAAGACCAATGACAATTTTCCTTGTTAAAGCAAATGTTTGGGCCAGCAAATCAAACCCCTGGCTGCACCGTAATAAAGCCATCACACAACCCACTGTAAAAATAAACTCCTAACAAGGTGCAGTTGGCCTCCAGTTCCAACCTTTGGAAGCCTCCACGAAGGCCCTCCGCTCCCCGCCGCGCTTCGTGCTGCACGAGGACGCTGCCGCCCGGGCAGCGAACCGTCCTCGAGCGCACGGTGCCAGCCCGTGACACGAAGCTGCCGTAAAACAGATCAAATAAGAATGAATTTAAGCGAAGGAACCACTTCAAAAAGGTCCTCAAATCCTCCGGCTTTTAGAGAGCTTAGGCACGGTGTGGAAGAGCGGAGAAGTTCATTATCCCACGGCAGCACGTTCTGGATGGAACAGGTCTGGTTATAGCAGAAGAAAATACTACTATTTTCCCCAGTGTTTCTTTTCACTCCTATGCAAAGGAATGATTTTATTCTGTGGACATGAAAGCAAAGTTCCCGTGCCACCCATGCTGTTGATAACACAGGGAGCACTCAGACAAAATTCTCCTTGTTTTTTTAGCCAAGACTGAACATAGTACCAATATAATACCCAAGATTTTCCTCTGCTGAGTATCCAAGGGCAAGCATATCCTGCCTCTGATAATCCTCTACATCTCTGCCAGTTACAATCCTGAGAAAACATCAAAGAGTGGTAAGACAGGCATTGCTTTAGGATGGATTAAGAGAAGCAGCGGCTGGTCTCACGACCATTTCATCTTCCACTACCCTCCTACCCACTACCCTGGCAGCATTTTTGTTTTGGGTTGGTTTTTTTTTTGTTAAAGACAAAGTCAACAATTCAAACGCGCAACAGAGAAATCACAAGGGAGGTGCGAGGAATTTGGAGAGGTCTTCCAACCACCCTCTTGGCCAAGCCAGGTTCTAAAAAGACCGAAAGCTGTGAAATAAAGCAAAACAAAGAACATCCAGTCAGGGAATCATTTCACTCAACTGAGCTGCTGAAAGCATCCTACTGTCTTGTCAGAAATGGACACCTCTTATAGTAGGTGACATATGGGGACAGTGAATTCTGCAGGAGACCCACCTGGGCCAGCACTGGTAGGCTTTTAATTTATATTACACTACACAATTCAAATACTACTTTGCAGACAGAGATTTCAACTCTAGAAGTTGATTCTTCAGAAAAAAAAACAACAAAAAAAACCGAGTAAGAGATAGCAAACATCTTCCCAGACAAGCTGCTTCTCTTCAGGGCATCCTTCAAGCTCCGAGCAGTTGGGTACCGTGCCCAGTTTGCCATACCTGCTGTTCCCTACGTGACCTGTAGGTCACTTAAGAGTTTCACCTCCTGCCTCTGGTATTTGGAGGAATGGCTGGAGCAGGTCATGGAGAAAGGGCTAAAAGCAGCTACGTTAAGTTACGTTACTAAGAGCAAGGCTCAATGAGCTGCCAACAGTTTAGACTGACAACCTACACTTAACATTTTCAACTACCTTCAGACTCCTCTGTGTGCTCCGAGCACACGCCTGGAAGTGGCAGAGTACAGCTGATGGGCAGGATTTTGAGCAGTTCCAGGGCATTTTTTGTTGGTTGTTTTGGTTTTTTTCCCCCTAAGACACAGGGGTTCCTCTGGGCAACCCCCTCCGTTTGTACACCGGTCCATCTGGAAACGGAGAGAGGGGCTCACAAGGGGCGACAAGCGCTAATTCGGAGTCCTCCAGGGAACAGCAAATGTCCTTAGAAATTCTTATGAGCACACCACAAAGGGAAACCCTTTGTACTCTTGGTTTTTTATCAGACTGAGCATTACAAGATGCACCCATCAACACAACGCCCTGGGTTGTACAGCTCACTCTATTTTTGCTTGTTACAAGCGGTACCATGGAACAAAGGTTCTCCCAACCAGGGCCACCTTGGTCATACACGGACATAGATTTAACTGTCTACCGTTATTCTCATCACAGCATGAAGAAAATCACACCAGAATATGAAATTAAGACTTTCTTCTCTGATCCTAGGAATAAAAAAAATACCGTTTTCCTACAAAGCCCTCTTTGGAATCAACGCATCCAACGGTGCGGTACTGACTCAGGGCTCCCCGCTCGTCAGCACGTTCCCCTCCAAACTCCTCCAAGACATCACAGCCAGTTTTGTGTTTGTCCGAAGCAACTCTCCAGCTCAGCCCAACAAAACCAAAAGGAAGAAAAGGGCAAGGGGAAGAGGAAGAAGGGTGGCTCTCCCTCGAAAAAAAACAACACTATGCGAAGCAGTTTTGCAGCTTCATAAAAGAGGAATAAAAAAATAAATAATAATAAAAAAATTACACTCGCCTCGGCCCCGCCAGTGGCTTTTCAGAGCAGATGTAACGTTTTAGCCCAACGTGATTGTTTGTGAAAGAAATAATTCTGATCAAACCCCGCAACCGCAGCCAGCAGAAGCGCTGCACTTCGTCACGTTAATCCGCCCTGACGGGGAGCGGCGAGCGGAGATTCCGACTGCGAGGGGAGCAGATGCGAAAGGTCAGCGCCGGCCCGTCACTTCAAAACCCTTAACGTGTAAAACAGGGCGCATGAAAGCCCGGAGCGGCTCACCGCGGGATTAACGGATGTCCGCTAAGCGGGTTTGATGTGCTTTCGGTGAGTAAGGGCTCGTTTTGAAATAGGGGAGTCCTAGTTTGATTTAGGTTTCTTCTGCCAGCCAGAGTCCCTTTGGAAGTGCAGCTCCAGAGAATAACGTCCCGAAGCGCGTCTCTCCTTCATGGGAGCACGGGAAAGGGAGAGCTGCGCTGGGGTAACGGGCGACCGATGGTTTGAAAAGGTAGCAGAGCGTTATTCCAAAAGCAAGGGGATGCAAAAGGTTAAATAACTAAGACAGAGAGAGGTGCTGTTTGCATTTATCGGTATCTTTCCAGCACCTCCACAAAAATCAGTTTTAAAGCAGGAGTTGCAAGACACCAGGTTTCCTTAAAAGCAAAAAAAATTATTCTTAGTGGCCATCTTCTTTAGAAAATTATTCTGAGCGATCACCTTCTTCAGAAAAAGCGGCATCAGTCTCACCTGCATTTTCCCAAATGAAGGTGTCCAACACAATTCATTTAATTTTCCTTTTTTTTTCTTTTTTTTAACAAGGAAAGAGCTAAAACCAGCCTGAGCTGCTCACATTTGCTCTCTTTGGGTGTAAATGCACAGCAGCCGTGCCTGCCCGGCCGATCTAATGTTTGTTCTGTTTAATTCAAAGAGCAGAACAAGTAGGACAATCAATTTGTGCAGCTGAAAGAGAAAAAAAAAAAAGAGAGAGAGAGAAACATTTCTTCTACTCCAAATTTACAAGACAGCTTGTGAAATCCAAAAGGCATTTTGACAAATAATTCCTTTAGCGCTTTCAGACCAAGGCTTGCAACAAGGGTAAGGCAAATGCTGTAATAATTTTGACTTGAGTGATAATAAATCCATCTTTTAAGGAAAGTATTTGTATTTAGAGCCAAGTGGAGAGCAACCCAAAGGTCAGCTGGGCAGCTTCAAGCAGCAGGCTGCTGAAATGGAGATACGACAGGTCTACTCGGTGGGGAAAAAGCAAGTTGAAACATCACCTCCCCAGTAATTACAAAAATAAAATAATGGTTTCTTCTAGGGAGAAATATGACTTAGCTCATCAAGAAAACGAGCACCCCTCATTAGAAGTCACAAGAAAAATTAGAACGATGGAACTTCTACGACACCTGGGATGGGACATCTTGCACGAGGAAGGCTGTGAAGGACACGTGGCCACTCTGTCTCCAACTCAAACGTGATTCATTTTATTTAAATACGAGTGATGTCGGGACATTTTAAACAATCCTGGCAGACCAACGCCGGTGGCAGTGCCACGACGATGCCGTACCGGTGGCGCCGGCACTGTAACTCGCCACAAGCAGCTGGGACACGAGGGCGGTGGGATCTGTGCTTACAGAGACGAGATTCCCCACGGTACGGAGAGGAGCAATCCCTGCTCATCATCTGCCTGACTTTTATCAGGCACAAAGTTCTCACACATCACAACTGTGAAGTTGTAATGAAGGGATTAAAGGACAAAACTGCGCTTCCCAGACACGGGAAAGGCTAATTGTGAAGGCCTTTAAAAGACATAAAAGGCTGCTGATGCACTAATGTGGCTCTGTAAGACAGAAGAAGGTTGCCAAGTGCAAAACGCTGCTCTGAAAATATTCTGGAGCACAGGCTGACTTTACATAGGATTTTATATCCCACCAGCCACGAGAAGAAAATAACTCCTCTATTTCCCAACTCCCAGCACCAAGGAGCTAGATTCTACCTAGATGTAACCCCATTGCACACTGCCACCAGCTCTGGAGAATTTCCCACCACTGGCTACCACTTAACACACCGACCAAGGCACCAGTGTCATCTCCTCCTCCACCAAGGCCAGGGAAGGAACCTCCTAAGCTTTGAAATGAGCCATCTCCCCACAACTTCTCCGCTCCTTTCCTGCAGAGCTGGAGATCCCTGCCTGGTGTGGGAAGGGCCAGGCAGGTGGACCATGTCCAGGCCCTGCAGCTGCACCTTGACCCTCTGACCCACCAACTCAAAGGCAAGAGCGTTATTTACTCAGTCAGTCACAAAAATAAACTTGGGGAAGGTGTGACCATCTAGGAATCACATATTTACGGTGCTCCGCTCCGAGACGCTCGAGCCAGTTCCTTCCCTCCGTCTCAGGTCAACTTCTGGCAGTCCCCAAAATTTCACTATCAGTTTCTAATAAAGGAAAATGTCAACAGGTAGATAGAGCAGAAATTCATTATTTTTAGATATAAAGATTTTCTCCACTCTGCAAATCCACCCATAAATAATTCTGATTTATTGCAAGTCGGTTATTGTATTCATAAAGGCAGGGAAGTTGGTGAACAACGTAACTAGCAAAAGAAATACTTTCATAACTCTGCAGGTGCACAAATCAGAGCATATGGGACAGGCTCAAAGGATAATGGAAAACAAAGTAGTTTAGGAAAGACTATATGAAAACCAGCACCTACCTAGGCGGATCAAAAAAAAATCATTTATTTTCATTTGACAGGCAATCTAGCGCAAAACTCTCGCGGAGGGAGCAAGCAGAGCTTCAAAAAAGCAAATTTGAAGGGTTAAAAAAAGTAAACTGACATTAAAAATAGCAATTCCCCCCCCAAAAGGATGAAAACAGGTTGGTCTTTTGATGAGCACAAGTGACAGTCAGGGGCTGAGGCTGCTTTGAGGTTAAACACAAGCGACAGAAGCTGCACCTGAATCCAATCAGTCCCCGGGCTCCGAGAAGATTCACACGCGAGGACTAAATTTGTCACAAATGGGTTGGTTTCCGATCCTCCTGTAGCCAACTTGCTTTATTCTGACCCCTATTTAAACAAATCAACTTAATGGGCACTGGGAGTGCTATAAAACTTCACAATGGAGTGATTTTTTTTTTGATTTTTTTTTGGTTCACTTTTTAAAATACAGTTATGAAGCAAAATGTTGGAGAGCTCCTTCAATACTGGAAATCAAATTAAATCTAGACATTTTTTAACAGTCTTGACAGATCTAATCCTAGTTACCATGTAAATTTATGGTAAGCTGCTGTGATATTAGCCACAGGTGCTACTTTTAATATATGGCCCGCATCTGGCTGGGAATAAAATTTCTCCGAGGACTGAAAATGACCTCACTATCAGACAATGGAGGAGAAAAAAAAACCCACCCCACAAGACCACTGTGGCATATAAAAAGCTGGAGATGTGGTCCACGACCGAATATTTAACACAAAATTCATTTTAAACTCTGCAGATTGTAGGTTAAAGGATATTATGTTTTCAAGAGGTGAAAGGCAGGGACGTATTTCAGCCAAAGAGGCAAAAGATTGAAGTCCATAAAGCGGCGAGGAAATACCCTGCCTATGTGTATAAAATCAAATTTTCCGAACTTTGATCGATGCAGAAGACAAAGCAACGTGCCAGGAGTGGAAAAAGGAAGTATTGACACCGATTATGTTACAGGGGCTGGCACCAAGTACCAGCATGGAAACAAATAAAGAATATTCACGGCCTATCCGACCAAATCCGTTCGGACGTGTAATTGTGAAAACACAACAAGGATGATCAATTGAAAGGGGCAAATCTGAGCGCCTCTCCCTACAGCTAAAGGTAAATAATTGGCATTTCATTGAAGGGAAAAAAAAACACCAAAATAGGGATCTACTAGAACATGCTCTGATTTTCTTTTCCTGGCTTTCAAGCAAGAGGGCCAGCAAATTTGGAAAGGAAATGCAAAGCGAGAATTACAATTTATTTATTAGTTCTTAAGTTGGGGTTTTTTGAGTTTTTTTTTTCCACATTTTTAACTAAGTTCTCAAAACTCAAGGCTCCACAACTGCAATTAAACACACACGCAGTTCTACTCTCCCCACACCCCACCCTGCAGAGCGTTTCCTTACTGTCCCCTCCACTCAGGCTCATCTTTCACCCATCTCCTATAGCCCCAAAACACAAAGAGTATTTAAAATACCTTTTAAAACCCTTAAAGAGCGTTTGATTTCCTGTCATTTTATAAAATGACATTCGAGGTCTTATGGACACTTCCTACATGTAATTTTTTTTTTTTTTTTAAAACCCCAACCAACAGCCCCCTAACTTTAATTAAAAACTTACCCTATAAAAGAAAGCAGCTGTAAATGCTGAACCTGACCATCAGTAACCATGTCCACCTCTGTAATTTCCTAACTGCATTTTCTGCCTTGGCGTGATTGCCGAAGGAAATGCAATCACACAGGCAGTTGCCCCTTAAACCCTCTGGTCAAATCCAACCAACTTTGACAAGAGACATGGAAAGCTCAAGAGTTAAGATGTTCCTGCAAATCTGGGGAAAATGAGCAGCTGAGGGAGGGACACAAAAGGAGGGCTCAGCACCCTGCACCCGGAGCCCTTCGCTGCCACCCGGGATCGGGGGGAAATTTGGATTTTGGAAGCACGTCTGTCCCTTTTGCAGGATCGAGGAATCTGGGGGAAATTTGGACTTGTAAGGCAGGTCTGTCCCTTTTGCAGGATCACCCCTCCCAAAGGATTCTGAAATGCTTGGAAAATGCCAGGAAATCCCCAAGACACAGGCCAGGACACAGAGGTCTTCAGCAATCCTTTTTCTCCCTTGATGACCAAGTTTCAACATTAGTCCCAATGTTTCCACAGCTTCTTTTCTGAGTTTGCAGAATAATAATTGGGAGAATTTACCAGCATGGTCTGGAGGTATAAATTAACCTTCTATCCTGATTCTGAATTTTGCTCAAGCAAAGGGCTCGCTCCACAGCTGGAAGAGAAACATTTTGTTTGAGTAGCACAAAGACCTGAAGAGACAAGATTGTGACCTCTTGATGCTACACGGTGGCCTCAAAGCCTGTCTAGCTGCTTTTCTCCTCCCTGAAGATGGAGAAAGAGGCCCTGAATAAGCTCCCCAACGTAGCTGTGAGGTTTCCAGAGGCCCACCAGCACCCAGGTGCAGAGGAGGGCTCCAAACTTGCCAAAGAATTGGTCTGAACCCACCCGCTCCCCAAGACCTTGCTCACAGCCAAGAGGTTTCTACTGGGCACATTTTCCTCGGGAAAAGAGACTCAACCAGGGGGCTCTTGGGCAAGTGCACCCAAGGGAAGGTCCTGGAGGGAAAAGACTGAGCGCTGCCTACCTGCTGCTCAACACGTGGCACTTGCGAGGCGTGAGGAACGGATGCATCGGTGCGATCGGCACAGCTCTTCCAGGGAAGGTGCTCTCCTCTCCAGTTGAGTTGCATTTTACCCCCCCACACACCGTCGGTGTAATTTATATTTTATACAAAATTTGGGATACACAGGAGAGTCTGTCTCAAGCTAAAGGCGATGGGAACATGGAGCAGCAACCACCACCGAGCACCAGCACCGCTGCGTGGTGGGCACCCACAGCAACATCGCTAACAAAGGGTTTCCAGCTGAGATCCCAGGCCGGTTTCCAGTTTGTTCCAGGGAATTGTACCTCCAAACCCCATTTGCATGAAAATGTATCCTCAGCTTAACAAACAGCACCAGAGCTTTCAAGTTCTGGGTTACAAACTAATTCCCTAAGCCAGAAGTGTCATTAGCTTGTCAGCCGTACAAAGGCAGCCCACTGTTGATCGCTTTTAACCGAGCTAATCTCAGCCTGAAAGCTTCAGGAATTCTAAATAACTCTCGTTTCACAGAAGTTTCATTTCATTCTCATGCTGAAAATAATATACATAAACCAAGCTCATGTCTACACATTTGCAGGACTTTATAATAAAAAGTTGTGTTTATATTCTTAACATCTGTTGACATACAGAGACTTTGTAAACCTGGCATCGATTTTAAAGCCACAGCATTTTCCATGCAGCATGAACATTATCTGCAAGAAGCAATAAAAAAATAGCAAGGCATACATTAATCATACCAATATCATCTGCAAAGCATAAATCTGAAATACTTTTTGTGTCAGCTCAACTACTCCTTTTTTTTCTTTTTTTTTTTTCTTTTTACACACCTGATTTTACACCCTCTGTAAAAGGGCAGCAGGAAGATCACCACGGAAATGATATTTCACAGTCCTTTGACTTTTACTAAATACTCACACTTTGAGTAATGTAAGCAGAATATTTATTAGGTGAAATGAAAGAAGTTGTACCTACAGGCTCTTTTTTTTGTTTTTTTTCCCCCTCATTGCAGGACTGAATCCTCCCAAAGTAGACTACATCTATACAGCTAAGCTTTTGTTATAATAAATACAGTATTTACTAATAGTTATTACAACCATAAGCAGCAATAAGCACAAATGCATAATTTTAATCAGCTTTCCACTTCAACTTATCAAAAGGCAAATATTTGTTCTCTAATAGCAGGTCTGAACATCCCCTGGGGATCCGCACGTTGAGCTCTTTCCTGGACTACAACAGGAACAGCTTCTGCCGTTCTGGGGACGCCACAGTTAGTTCCTGCAAATCCGCAGGTCAAATTCTGCCTTCAAATATCACAAATAACCTTGATCCAATTGGAGCTGCACAGGGGACCCACCAGCCCAGCTCATTCTCCTGGCTGGGTGCAGAAAATACAGTTCTGAAGCCAATTCCCAGCCTCTGCTCTTGTTTCTACCTCAGCCGACATCCACAAAGGGCAACAAAGAATGAAAGAGACTGTACCAGTATCTCCCAAATAATTCAGGTGGTAAGGTTTTTTTTGAGTGCCCTTTCCAAGATGACGTGTACTAGAAGTATAAAAGTGCACTTCATCATTTGCTAGTGAGAGTATTGAAATATACTCAACTTCCTATACCGGTACATGCTTCAGCAATCTCCACATTAAGAAGACAGAGGGGTATCTGCCCGTGCTGCAAAATAAATCTACGCAGTCAAAACGCCACAGCTTTGTGCATTTTTGCCAAAGCAAAGGGTTTTCTCACTCTCAGCTGGTGCAGCACACTGATTTCTCTCTTGACCTGTCTGTTGGACACTGCCTAAGTCCATCTGATCAAATGAACAAAGTGTGCAAACTCATTTTTTAATTCACTTTTTTCCCCTTAAAGCCATTTCTTCTTGCGCTGAACCAACAAAGACTCTGACCGTGCCCTGGCAGAGGCAGTTTCACGAATATTCGAAGCACAGAGGCTAAAAATCTCAACTCTTCCAAGGTTTATTTCTATCTCATCAATATCTCTCCTGGCTGCTCCAGCTCCAAGCTGCCTGCACATCTCACCAAGATTTCCTGTGAGCTCCCTCTCATGGGCTTCCCTCTTTCTTTGCTCTCCAAACTATCTGATGTGGCTCCATTTGTTCTGTATTAATGTTCAGGTTTGAAGTCCAATCCAGGAAAAATGCACTTGGGGTTCTGGATGCGCTCCCTGGACCAGCACTATCCTGCTCCTGAACTGGATTTTTGTGTGGTTCTTTTTCCCTTTTGTCCAGCTCAGAAGGGCCAGGAGCACCTCACTCACCTTCTCTCTACCGCCTGGGCTTTCCTTACCACAACAACTACTGTCTGAAACAGCAAAAAAAAAAAAAAAAAAAAAAAAGCCAGCGTTACAAATTGTTGTTTATCTAGCTCACTGGGATTTCCTGAAAAAAATCTTGGTCTGGGTTTAGGCACAGCCATGTCAACGAGCACCTCACAGCACAGCTCCTGGTCCCTACGAACACCACCAAAGCCTGGAGCTCACCGAGTCCCTCCCCTCACGAGGAAAAGGAGCAGCTGAGCGAGAGCCATCGCCCGAACAAAACCTGGGGTTTCCTCTCCCACCTGAGAAAGCTCCCCCTGCTCCTTCAGAAGTAAAAATAGAAGGAAAATACATGTTCTTGGAGTGTGACCTTTTCCTAAGCAATGTGATGATTCCTCAGAAAGCAGTTTCGGGGGGGAATGTAGTTGATCACAGAGCTCAAGATAAATTCAGTATTTCTAAAGCAAGTTTGTAACTCGTGCCCAAGATGCGTTCTTGAGAGTTTGAGACGTGGCTCGAGATCCTGACTCCAAATATAAACCCAACGAGGTGGAACCAGCAGCCTGCTGTGCCAAAGACACTGTGGGATCAGCTGCAAGAATTCCTTCAGAAGTACACCACAACTCCATCTCCCTGCTCAGAAGGTGAAATGTATCATATTCTCCCCCTCCTTATTTGCCAGAAGTTTCTGTTCTTATTTTTACCCACTTCTCTCAAGTTTTTCCCCAACAAAAAGAACCCCACTGTCCACCAGTTAAGTATTTCTAGGATCCATTTACAAGTGCTAATAATGGGGAAGAAAAAAAAAAAAAAGATCAGGATCAAATATTATTTATCCAATTCCATAGCACCAACCCTGACCTTGATATTACAACCACTGTAATATTAGAACACTATTAAAACAAATCCACTTAACAGCTACCAAACAGAATTAATTTACTCCACTTAATGAGATCAGAATCAGAGTGCAATCCATTGAGGGTTTGTCCCTGCAAGGATATTCCCAAATTTCTGAATATAAATACTTTCCCATCGGGATCATATGGAAGTGAAAGCAATTAAATTTCCTTTATATCAAAAGCGGTATATAACGATAATTACCTGATTAAAATTCTTGAAATTGAACTCTTTGTAGATGGCATCTCTTTCACCCAACTCAGACCAGCCTGAAGCTTTGAGATCGAGTAAAACTTGGTTCCTCTCCTCTGTTGTCAACCAGTGAGACTGGGAAGACTGTTGAGGGAAAAAAACCAAACAACCAAAACAAACCGTGACACAAGCGAGGCCAAGGTTCTCTTTTGTACAGCAATAAGAAAAGCACACGATCCAATTGTGGTTACGTGCTGCAGAAACGTCAAGAGGTGGAAAACTCACCGTAGGGCTTCTTACTGGTTAGAATTTGACAGAGCAGCTCAACTGAAAACAGCCAAGAAACACCAATTTCGGTCGGTAAGTTCAGCTAAATGCTTTTGTACAAAACCAGTGAAAAGCAACAGGTTCATTGACAGGAACGAAGGCGGACACCAGCGTCCCCGAGTCCATCTGAATTGCCCATTATTTGAATTAATTTTCCAAGGATTATTCACCTTCTGTGCTAAATGTACAATTAGAAGGCTAAAAGGGCGATCGGGGAATATCTATTTCAAAAGACAGAAGCAAAATGGGAGGTGATATACTACTTAGCTTGTATTTTACTACTCCTAAGCAAGCAGGAATGGATTTCAAGGCAGAACACACTGCCAAGTTCTACAAGCAACAAAAAGATTTTTAACTAATAATGAAAAGAAAAGAAAGAGACAATTTTGAGCAGGTACAAGTTACTGGTACAAGCACTAGATTCTGCAAAGCAGCTATGTTCAAATATGTCACATTTGAGTCCTCCTGAAGGTGTGGGGAGTAACAGACCAGATTCCTGCCTGAACTGGACACAAGGACAGAGCCAGACCCAGAAGAAAGTTCTAAGAGTTGTTTGGAACAGGTTCAATATTTTACCTCAAAGCAGAGACTAAGGGCATGAGTGAGTATTTAGACAACATATTCTAACAGATGGGTCTCAAACTCCTACTATAAATACAACGCTTTAATGGGAAGAACCTTTCTTGGAAGAATTGTTCTCCTTGGTAGAGGAAAATTCAGATTGCTTTAGTCTTTTCTACCATCAGCTCTGTAACTTCCAGAAAGGGGCTGAGCAATTTTACTCCAGACCTCTCACAAAAGTCTGGCAGAATCCATCGGCAGCTCAGGGAATTTTTTGCCTTCGACAGGCCGCTGGCAGCTCTGCTCCAGAGACCAGCAACAGCTTCAGTGCCACCAGATGGGGCTGTGAGTCCGAGCAGAGAGGAATTAACGCAATTAATGCGACCTGAGCCAGGCTTTAAGATGCAGGATGGCCAAGGAGCAACATTTTCATCAATAATAAGGGACAAAAAAAATCCCAAACGGTGTAAATCAGTTTAAGAGGGTCATGAGCACCGCTCGTGTTCAGCAGGATACATCTAGTCCAAAAGATGGATTTTACAGGTCCCAAACTAGATTAATTTAGGGTCTTAAACGCTTCAAACACAACTTTGGACTTGCAAGAATGCAGGCATCAGATTTGTTGTTGCTATAACCGCAGTTGCGGGCATGAATTTCTTAGATTCTCCTTTTTCCAAGCAAATACAATAATTGCCAAGGCCAACGGCTGTCTTCAAATGCATTATTTTATCTGGCATGAGATGAAACATCCCTGATCTCTGCAGGGGGCTTGGACTAGATGACCTTTAAAGGTCCTTTCCAACCCGACTCATTCTGTGATTCTATGAAATCTGTTGGCTAATTTACAAAAAAAAAGAAAGAATCAGTGATACGTTTTGGGTTTTTTTTGTGATAGCAAAGTCCAGGTCTGTGACCAGGAGGCGGCACAAAGTCCATTCCCCTGGCTGGCAGCAGAGATGTTCCCTGTTAAGCTTTAGGGACATCACAATTGCCTTCCTGAGGCCTCTCCTGGACACAGAGGCGCTGACAAGACAACACCATGACCTGAAATTGGATCACACGGTTTTTAATAGAAACGCGGAGACGGGTTTTGCTGCAGGCCCCGCAGCGCCGCGTTTAGGAACAGCCTCTGGAAGCCCCAACCTGGCTTAGCCCCTCCAGCCCTTCCGAAATGGAGCAGAAAGCTGCGGGAATTTGCTGGGAAAAAGCAGAAAGCTCAGACGGGAGAGCCCGGCCGCATTTTCACCACCACGCACCCACGGCCCTCAGCGCAGCCACCCCCCCAGCCACCCCCGCGAAACCCCAACGCGCAGCGAGGCCACGACATAGGAGTCGCGACACGGCGACAGGGCGGGTTAAACCCGCCAGCCTCGGTGTGGC